>JADGJL010000711.1:0-15104 GCA_027600665.1 Irineochytrium annulatum
TCGCTCTGTGTGTGGTGGGTTCGTTTTTTTTTTTTTTTTTTTGGGGTTTTTTTTTTGTTTTTTTTATATTTTGTTTTTTTTTTTTTGTTTTTTTTTTCCCTTTTTACAGTCTTAGATTTAGATTTGATCTGTGCGCGCGTTCTCCTATTATCATCTTGGTATGATTTTACATGTCGGCGTTGGGATGAGAAGACTGGTACTTCTTGTCCCCTTGTCTCTTTTTCATCGTTCTCCAATAACCAACAATCATGTGGCCCTATATTTCTGCGTTTCTGTGAATCATCTTGGCCGATCTTGTTCCCTCTTCCCTTTTTGTCGTTTCTTGGCCTTCATCCCTTTTTTTCTTTTTCTTTTTGCTTCTTGTTTTTACCTGGATCGTGATCTTGCGTTTTATTCCTCGCGTCAAAGATCTGCCGATGTTCCTGATACTATTATCCCGTTTTTATGTCTTGCCGTTTTGTGACCGTCCTTCTTTTGGACTTGTACCCTATCTTCACTAATCTGCTGGTGGTCGTCTCTTCTATCCTGTTTCTGTGACCTTTCCTTTTTCATAATATACGTGGGAAACTTCAATAAGATCTTATTAGTACTCGATATGAAAGTGTTTTTCCGGGAAGCTTTGGTTCGTTGTGCTTATTTCACTGTGCTGAAGCGAGGTGGAAGTCGTCGTTGCCTTGCCTCTACTCTGATGAAGCCGAGTCCGTGCCCCTGCTCCAAGAGGTGAACGGGAGATGGTTGAGGGTGGGCAGCAGTTCTTCAGGCTCTCAATTGCAGTATCAAAAGTCGTTGAGGGCTACAAACTACAAAATATTTTGGTCAACTTCGTCCGAATCTATTTTTCCCAACATCCAACCCTCCGCGCCATCCAGCCGAACCGCGACTGCCGGCAACAGACTTCAATGGGCCGCTGGGGATTGCGTGAGTTGCAGACCTCTCTTGCTCGTCGGCTTCGGCGTCATCGTGCATGGAATTCGTTACTTACGACTCTCTCCCCGCCACACGCCACACACCACACGCACCACAACCCAACTCGAACAGGCCTCTTCGAGGGCGATGAGGATCTCGACTTGGTAGTCGAGATAAGCCACACCTTCAGCGAGGACGACGGCCACCCGGACTACCTGCCCCTCCTCGCCGTCGTCAACAACGACCCCTTCGGCCACGAATCCACCGTGACGGCGCAGCAGCTCTGCGACCTCCGCACGAAGCTCGACTCCGGGTACGGTGACAGGCTCATGGACTACTATCGCCACCCGTCAAGGGAGCGCGGCCATGAGGCCGCGTACAGGACCGGCATCGTCGGCGCCTTGCTGATGCGCGTCGGTGCCAAGATCCGACAGGATGATATGAATCATTTGCAGGAGATCTTGATGCGGTGCGAGCATGGGTTTATGGAGCCGGGGCGCGCGCAGTTTGGCAGGGCGCTTGCCCAACACACGCCCGGTAAAGCCAGAAGTTTCAGGGAGCCTAGGTAGGGTATGCTTTCTGAGTCGTTCATGCGGTTGATGAGTGTTATTTGGTCAAGCTGCTACAATTGCGGCAAGATTCGCGCTGATCTTGCTGACCCTGAAAAGCCGCTTCAGCGATGTAGCCGTTGCGAGGAGGTTTGGTACTGCGATGAGGTACGTTGCCGACTTCTTCATTGCTCTTTCACCGTCGTCTGACATCTCTTTTTAGGAATGCCAGGGGTATGATTGGTACAACCACAAGACCTACTGCCGCCAGCGCAACGAGTGATGTTCTCTTCCTCCGTTGTGGACCTTCTTATAGTCTCTTTCTTTCCGTTGTAGGCCGCGTTGTAGTCTTTTACCTTTCGTTTGTGCGTTGGCACTTATCGCGGCACCTCCTTTTCCTGGCCTGCACTACAATCACTTCTTTCCTTTCCTTTCTTGCATCATCCTCCGTCGCGAATTAGCGTAAAAATGTGAATACTGATGAGTTGTTCTGCTACAAAGATGATTTAAATGCAGAAGAGGCGCCGAATCAGGCAACGCGAAGCTGGCAGAAATGACAAGAAGGCATTCTCCGATAGTCTTACATGGCTGCTAACGTCCCGAGCTAAGGACCTTTTTGTTCCAACGAGCGGTGGAGTTTCGCGACATGAAATGCAAAACAAGGCTTTGACTTTCCCTTACGTCTTATACTTACCACGTGTTTTTACGCCCGTTGAACAGATATTCAGAGGCTTGAAATGAATCTGACAATTTGCGCTCCATCGCGATCGTGATGTTCCAGCGCTTCGCCAGCTTCGCGACTACGACCAGCCAACTCGTCTGCTGCCTTGTTCTGATCCAGCAGAACCTTTTTGAAATCACGATGGTGAGCCTTCGTCGTTCTCTCGGTTTCCTTTTAACACTCCCTTCAATAGTGCACCGGCCCATCCATGCTCCCGACGTTCAGCATCTGGGGGGACCTCGTGCTGGTCGAGTACGTGACGTGGAAGTGGAGGCGGAAGCTGGACAGAGGGGACGTGGTCGTGGCCGTGTCGCCGCTGAACCCGCAGCGGTACATTTGCAAAAGGCTCGTGGGTCTCGTAAGTTGTTCTGCTTCTTCCTGTTGGAGCGAGAGCTGATGACATTTCAAAAATAAGCCGGGAGACCCAGTCGAGGTGAACACGATAACGGGCAAAGAGATCATGAAGGTAACACTTGCTTACGAATTCCTGCTGTCGGATGGTAACCCGTCGACAAAGATTCCTCCCGGCCACGTGTGGCTCCTCGGCGACAACCCGAAGAACTCGACGGACTCGCGGGAGTACGGGCCGGTGCCGATGGGCCTTCTCCGGGGACGGATTCTTTTGAAGGTGTTCCCCGAGGTGAAGTGGATGGCGCAGTCTTGACATGGAGGGGTGGTTGGCTGAACTGGCGTCGTTCAATGTTGGGAGGAGGTGTATTTGTATTTGATGTGCATTTGTAGATATAAGCATTCAACCAGTAAATAACAATCACATGGTATAAATAGAGATTCGTCTCTCGTTAGCAAGAGCTGCCGGCTTGTGGTCGCAGATACCAGCGAGCTTTAATAAGGGTACAATGCAAAAGTCAGTCGAGTAAGTATATTCATAGTTGCGTCCAGGGTGAAAACAGCGCGGCGTGAGCCGGCACCCAAACTGCTAGGTTTTAAACGACGAGTGGGACAGAAAAAGAAAAAGTAAGAGATACACGTAATACAAATATGGTGTGCCCTGGTCCCCATCGCGACATCTCAGCACTAGTCGGTACTAAGACAATAAAATATGGTGACGGATTTGCCAGTGAAAGCGGATGATTTGCGACATTGTTATGCTGGATTAACGGCGCTCGACGACGACTTTCAGGCCGTTCTTGAACCCGGTGGTGACCGAAGTTACCTGCTCGAAGGTCTGCCCCGGAACGACCTTAAGGCGGTACTTCTTGAAAATGCGCGCTAAGACGCCCTTCCTGTATATCGCAGAGGTATTAGCCAACATAAATTTACAAACCCAAAAAAAAAAAGCTCACAGCTCAATCATGGCCATCTTCCACCCAATGCACATATGCACACCATCCGCGAACGGCAAGTAGCTCCCGGGCACTGGCATGAACCCGGGCTCCATCCACCGGCTCGGCATGAAGCTCATCGGGTGCCTCCAATACCTCTCATCATGGTGAATCCCCTGAATGTCCACACTAAGCCCCACACCCGCCGGAATCACATGCCCCAGCACCTCCTGGTCCTCGTCGCTCATCCTCGGCCCCGACGCGATGACGACCGGCATGAGCCTCAACGACTCCTTGACAACGGACTCGGTGTACTTCAACGCGCCGAGCTTCTCCCACGTCAGCTCGTCGCTGTCGCCCAGGACCTCGTCCAGCTCCGCGCACAGCCGGTCTAGGCATTCGGGGTGGCGGTCGAGGAGGAGGGCGCAGTTAACGATCGTGTTAGCGGAGGTCTCACCGCCGGCGAGGAAGAGTGCGATGACCTCGTCCGTGATCTCATCGTCGTCCCAATCATCAGACTCAAGCATGCGGTCAAGCACGTCCAAATCCGTCCACTTTTTGACGGATGGGTGCGTGTCGTCCTCGACCTCCTCCTCTTTGGCCGTAGAGGCGTTTGAACCATCCGAGGCCTGCCTGGCGCGACGGGATCGTTTGGACGTGATGGCGTCGCGCACGGCGGACTTCATGATGTCGATCTGGGCGCGGACTTGGTCCGCCGCGATGCCCTCCGTGCTCCATAGGTTGCGGGGCGTGACGAAGCGCTTGGTGAGGACGTCAAACGTGGTCTGGTATGCCTTCATGGCAGTGGCCGATTTCGGGTCCTCATGGTTTAACACCTGTGTAAGCAACAGATAAGCCAAATATTACCCGTGTAAAGTACACGTCGGCTTCCTTACGCAGTTGTAGCGGTACGAAAAGGCGACGTCGCCGATGACGTCAATCGTGATGCTGCTGGCCACATGGAAGAGGTCCGTGACGTACTGCTCCCCACTCCCAGGGGCGCCGCTGCCCGGGGCCCTAGCGGTAAGATGCTGGTCCCAAATCTCGCAGAGCCCGTCGAGGACCTTGTTGGTCGCGACGAGCGAGTGGCGTAGGTGCGTGGGTCCGAACCCGGGCTGCAGGAACTTGCGGTGTTTGCGCCAGGCGTCACCCGTGTGCATGATGAACAGCACGGACTCGAACATATCGTCCACAAGTTTCTGAGCATGCCCGCGGCGAGCGAATTTGTCCGAGCTCAGGATGCGCTTGGCGGCCTCGGCGTCGCAAACAACGCTGGTCAAATCATCAGGAACGGGCGACGACGCGGAAAACAAAGCAAATAGCCACGTACACCATGACTATGCGGTTGACCATGACGAGGCGGTAGATGTTGCCGTACTCCGCGCGCAGGAGTGGGCGGAGAAGGTGATTCTTGCCTTGTCATGTATCGCAGTTAAATCAAGGCATAAGAACTTGAGCGATCAGGCCACGATCGCCATATTGCGTGCGATCACTCACCTATGTACTTCGACAGCAGCTCCCGGTTGCCGTCGTAAGGGCTGGTTGGAGGTCCGGGAACGGTCAGGCCGGCTTCCGGGGCGGTAGCGACCTTGTAGGCGTGGTAAGCGGCGGCAGCGACGGCCGTGGTGGTGGCAGCGACGGCGGCCGTGGCCGCGACGATAACCGCCGTGGAACGCTTCGTGGCAACAGACATCGATGGAGGTGGGAAGTTCGGGGCTGTAGTGCTAACCCACCGCGACTTTCATAGGCCGTCCTGTTTAGCCGACATATTGCACGACCGACATGTTCAGCTGCGATCTATGCTGAAATACACCGAGCTTAATGCTTTATTATGACGTCAACGAAGAAATAAACAAAGCCAAGTAATGCTTTTTCAATTAAACAAAAATTTAACTATGAGGGAATATCACTGCAAAAAAATCAACCCAGACGATGATTAGCGCGGCTCGACCACGACCTTCAATCCGTTCTTTAGACCGGTCGTCAACGTCGTAACGCGCTCGAGATCCTGCCCGGGGACAACGGAGAGGCGATACTTGCGATAGATCCTAGCGAGGACCCATTTGCTAAAAGGTATTCAAGGTAAATAAAGGCTCAACTTTTTTGGAAGCAATAAAAAAGGACGAACTTACAGCTCTATCATCGCCATCTTGTATCTATTTCCAAGCAAAAAAGGAATTAACATTTGTGCGCGAGCGCAAAAGAAAACCGAATTACCCGAGACACATGTGCACGCCGTCCCCGAACGGCAGGTAAGAACCCGGCACGGGCTGGAACCCCGGCTCCATCCATCTCAAAGGCATAAAGCTAAGCGGGTGCTTCCAGTTCTTCTCGTCTCGGTGGATTCCGAGGATATCCACCGCGACGCCGGTGTCCTTCGGGATGTGGTATCCCAACATCTCCACGTCCTCGCTTGAAAGCCTCACACCCGACATCACAACGACGGGGTACAGCCTCAGGCTCTCCTTGATGACGGCCTCCGTGTACTTGAGCTCACCGAGCTTTTCCCACGCGACGCTGTCGTCCCCTCCAAACACCTCATCCAGCTCTGCGACCATCCGCTCCCGGACCTCCGGGTGCTGGTCCAGCGCCAGCGCGCAGTTGACGATCGTGTTCGCGGACGTCTCCCCGCCGGCCAAGAACAGTGCGATGACCTCGTCCGTGATCTCATCGTCCGTCCACTCGCTGCTCTCCATCATCCGATCCAACACGTCCAGGTCCGACATACGCCTCAGCGTCGCGTCATCCCTCTTCTCCACCGGCGTGCCGCGCCTTCATGGCCTCCCGCTTGCTTGCGATGGCGTCCCGGACCGCGGCCTTCATCACGCCGACGCGGTCGACGACCTGACGCGCCCCGACCCCACGATACCTCCAGAAGATCCTGGGCGTCCCGAACCGCTGGGAGATGACCTCGAACACGGATTGGTAAGCCTTCATGGTCTTGAGGGCCTCGGGCTCCTCGTGGTTCGGGATGCAATTGTATCGGTACGAGAACGCCACGAGGCCGATGACGTCGATGGTCAGGCTGCTGGCGACGTGGTAGATGTCCGTCACGTACGGCTTGTCCGTCTCAGCGTTGGCCGCAAGGCGTTGATCCCAGATGGACAGGAGCTCGCCGGTGACGGTGTCGGTGGCCTCGAGCGCCTGGCGGAGGTGAGTGGGGCCGAAGCCCGGCTGGAGGAACTTGCGGTGCTTGCGCCAGTCGGCGTCCGTCGGCATAATGAAGAGGACGGTGCGGAACATGTCTTCGACGATCCACTGGGCACGGCCGGAGCGGGTGAAGTTGTCGCCGGCAAAGATGCGCTTCGCGCAATCGACGTCGGATGTAAAGACGATCTGGCGGGGCAAATTGCAAGTTAGGACATGAATGTGCGCGGCGAGTTGACGAGGTTACCTGGCGACCGGTCGCCGGCGACACGATCCTGTATATCCTGCCGTAAGCCTTCGTCATTACATCGCGTAGGAGGTGGAATTTGCCTTCAAACATTAGATGTTAACAATAAAGCTTTCGCAATTTGCCTCAACGCAAGGTTGAGAAGCCTACCGCTATACTTGAGGACCAAAGAAGCATTCCCTATGATCGGCAGGGCGAATGGACCGGGGATCCTGTCCTTTCGTGCTCGGAAGGCGCGGAAGAGCACGATCAGGGCCAGAACGCAGGCCACGGCCGTCAACGCGGCAGTCGTCATCGGGATCGCGGAGGACATTGCAGAGAAGGCCGTCGCAGCTTCCAGGACGAAGGAGGACGAGGGGCCTCTCAAGTAGAGGCGAGCCGGTCGCGAGCTTGTGGGAGGCGGCGCAACCTCGCCGCTTTGACGACCGCATTATTCCACTGCCCCCGCACAACCCCGACATAAAGTGCAGGTTGAAAGTGGTGCCGTTGTTAGCTACAGCGAGGAGGCCAACGTAATAACTGACGGAATGCACAGTTGGATCCGCCTATGCACGTGCACACGTGAAGGGAAGTATGCAGTGGACATGCAAGACTATATTTGAGCTCGGGATCTGACCGCACTTCAGGTTCACCTCTCATCCAACGCTCATGCATGGGATGAGTTGATGATCAAGGAGAAAGACTGTTCAGATGAACAAAATGAAGTTAGCAGATTGAGAATTTGGCGCGCGACACTTGCGACCGTAGCAAGAAAACAAACTACCGAATTTTCCAAATTGCTTTTGTAACAAAACGAGAGAGCAAAATACTTGGTCAGCAAAGATATCAGGGGGTACGCGGCTGAGGAGCTGGCGCGCAGAACCCCGAACTATGGCGATCGAAATGCGGCGATAAACAATGGCGGAAGCAACGTAGGAAGCAAAACACTGGTGGGCAGAGAGAACACTAACAAGACGAGAGAGGAAGGAGGAAGCAAGGGGAGCCGTGAAACCAAAAACGTCAAAAGCTAGTGGGATAGAGCCATATTCGTGGTCGTGACAGACGGCCTTATACTTGCCAATTTTGCAGCCCTCTGCTTCAAGAGCTGTCGCGCCTATGGGCGCCGCGAGGGCGAGAGTGCTGCGGATGGGGCTTGAGACGGTGACATCAAGGCAAGTGGGGCGACCTTGGTCCCAGCTGGTCAACATGATGTCTGCGGGACGAAGGCTGCCGCCAACCCCAGAACCAAGGAAACCGACAGGGTAGGCCTCGCGGGCACCAAGGCCGGCCAGAGTGCAGAGGGAGGCAACCGCGTGCTGAACTTCGTTGTGACGAGCGGTGATGCCGTTGAGGTGGCCTTCTCGACATGAGAGAGCGTGGTAGCCGTATGGGTCCAGCATCGAGCCGCACATGGCGCATTCAGAGTCGGGCGGGAAGAAAGGAATAAGGAGGCGAAGGCGAAGGGCAACCCGGAAGGCCTTAGCGCCAATGGCTTGGTCGAGAGCCGGAGAAGGAGTGGCGGACAACCATGCGGAGGCATGGAGGGAGGCTATCGTGCCAAGTATGATGCGATGAGCCTTGCCAAGGTGGGTCGACGGGTCAAGAAGGAGAGGCTCGAGTTCCGACTGGCGCCAAGCGTAAAGGAAGTCCGCCATTTTGCGTTGGGTGGAAGTGGTGATGGCGGAGATTGCTGATACGGTAGGGGCTGGGTCAGAGGGAGAGACCAAGGAAGCGAAGGCGAGTAGCAGAGCTGAGAGGTCCAGCGAAGGCGGCGGAGGGAACCGGCATGTTGAAAGAAGGAGGTCCTGAAGGGCTGGATGCTTTGAGGGACATGGCGTGTGCGAAGAGCGCGGCATCAGCAAGACTGGGGACACCAAGACCTCCGGCGCGTATGGGGAGGCGGGCGAGGGCAAGCTGAAGTGGGCCAAATCCGGGACCGTCGGCGACGGCGAGGAAACGGAGGGCGTCGTGGAGGCGAAGGTCGGCGGCAGGGAGGAGGTGGGCGATGGAAGCCGGTGGGGAGGTGCGGAGAGCGTAAAGGAGCTTGGGAACCCCGGCGGAGGCGCGAAGGAGGAGGAGGGATGCCTGGGGGTTGTTTAGAGACATGATGTCAGCAAATAAGGCGGAGCACTTAGCAAGGCGGGCCTGAAGGGAGCTGGCGAAGAAGTCGTCCGTGCAAGTGACAGCACCGCCGAGAACAGGGAGGCCGGAGGAAGTGGAGACCGTCAGGGTGGAAGGTAAGGTAGAAAGGTCTGTGGCCTCGGAGCCGTGGGGGGCCCAGATGGTGGTCTTGGCCAGGTTCAAATGAAGGCCATCAGCGGCCCCGGCGGTGGATAGGTGATCGAGGGCGGCAACGATAGCGGGCGGGGGGCCGACAAGGGTGGTGTCATCGAGGAAGGCACAGACGAAGACATTGGCGAGGCTGGAGAGGTGGCGGTGGGCGACTAAGGCGAAGAGTGCAGGGCCGAGAGGGTCGCCTTGCTGGACTCCGCAGGTGGAGGGGATCACGTCCATGCCGGTAAACAGGTACAAGTGTTACTACCATGGGGGGTTTGCCGTATGATAGTCGGCTGGCGAAAATGCTCTTGGATCCGGCCATGTCGCCAGCATTGTCGAAGGTCTGCTGGTCGCCTGTGCGGGCTAGTGAGCAGTCGCGAGGGATGGAGGATTGGAAATTTGGACATAGAAGTCGGTGCTTTGTTAAAAGACCCCAGTATGATTTTCCTCGTCAAGCGAAGTTCGGG
This sequence comes from Irineochytrium annulatum, assembly GCA_027600665.1. Lineage (NCBI taxonomy): Eukaryota > Fungi > Chytridiomycota > Chytridiomycetes > Chytridiales > Chytridiaceae > Irineochytrium > Irineochytrium annulatum. The sequence continues at coordinate 9,576 of JADGJL010000711.1, forward strand.
GCGGAATGAGCATTAGCAGTGGACGCCGTCACAAAAACTCACTTCGGTTGCGTAGCATACCGTAGCTCCATCTCGCGCTGTTTACGCATAGCAAGTTGATATTATGTATGGTCAACTTTATCGAATCGTCCAAATATTAGATGTAATTCTACAAAATAGATATGAAGCGCAATTTCAATGTGTCATAATAAAAGCAAGAGTCCCATTATGTGACAGATAGCTTTAATAAGTAAGAACGACAAGGATATGAACCGTACATTATGCCGGCAACCAACCCCTTTCCCTTCATGCACCCTTCCCGCAATCAACACCACCTTCCGTTCTTCGCGATAAGTAAATAAGATGTGACTGACGTTGCCGGCAACCAATCTATGTCCCTTCATACATCCGCCGACCTAAGCTGTTTTACCGCCTCCACGCCCTCAACGCAAAGAGCCAGGCCGCCGTGACGACGGCCACAACCTGCAACGCCGAGAACACGACAAAGGACGATCTGAAGCAGCCCGCTCCGGCGCACCCGGCGACCACGGCGCCGTCAAACAGCACGCCGAACGCGCCGTTCGAGACCACGATGCCAATCGGGATGCCGCACATGAGAAAAGCGCAGGCCGTGCCGTAGTGGGTCATGCCGAAAAAGTCGGCCTTAGCGTCAGGAAGAACGAAATTACGCGGATTTAGAATTGACCAAATGTCGATGCAAGCCAAAAAAAAGAAAAAAAAAAGAAAACAAGAGAAAGGGGAAAAAACCCTCACCGCCAACGGAGGAAAGATCCCGCTCGTGGCACCGATGCTGAATCCAGTCGCCAAGCTCGCGACCGTGAGCCCGGTGGCCGACACCTCGTCCGCCGTAGCCATGAGCAGCACCGGCGCGGACCCGACGAGCTGTCCCGCCAGGAGCAACGCGCTGCGGTCGACGGCGAGCGACGCCACGAGAACGTCAGACCCGGCGCCGACGACGATGCGGGCGAGGCAGTTTGAGACAGACAAAAGCGTAACGTGGAATGAGGTCGCGGAGGCGATGGTTGAGGGCGGGGTAGAGGGTGGGGAAAGCTCTTTGACCATTGTTCCGATCTTAAGACGAGTTTAGAAAGGCGGATAAGAAGACGGAGTAGAGACGAGAGAAGATGATTACGTTGTTGAAGTACGTCAGGCCCTGCTGCCAGATGAAGCTGCAGGCGACGAGCCAGAAGATCCCGCTCGCTAAGATCTCACGGGGCGTCATATCCCTCTTCTCCGCCACGACGATCACCGCCGATGCGAGCTCCTCAGGAACGGTGACGACACCCAGCAGTGATACGCGCTCATCTCCCGCTTGGTCCTCTTGTAAAGGGATGCAGTCGATCGTAACCTCGCCAACCTTGAGACCTGACGGCAGCATGGGCGTCCCCTCTGCATTTAAGCGGTCTATCACCTCGATGCCCACAGGGAGCTTAGCGACCATGACAGCGACGCCTTGACTATGAATAGCCGCTGTTGCTGCGTCTTCCCATGCCTCGTGCCCCAAAGTGAGGGACGGCTCCGCGGCCGGCGCAACAGTCAGCTCCTGCGGCTCCACAGGCGACTCGTCCAAGGTCACGGCTACCGGCTTCACCACCGATTCCCCCACGGCTGGCCCTAAGACCACAAGCCCGACCTCCGCTACCCCAACCTTCTCCATCGCGACGGCCCCAAATATATTCACGACGCCCGACAAGATCGCCAGAGTCAACAAGAACTCTGCCAACCCGCCCCCGCACGCCGTGACGACCCCATACGCCTTCACATGCAGCGTCCCGCTCAGGGCGTAGAACGTGCCCAGAAAGGCCGACAGCAAACCCGCGCGCGAAGGCGGGTAGTTGGCCATGCAGGCGCCGACACAGGCCATGAAGGACGCGCAGCTGCCGCAGCCGACGAGGAAGTAGTAGCACGCGACGGCGGGTGCGGATTGGAGCGTGGCGGGGAGGATGTTGGCGGTGGCGAGGTGCATTAGGAGGAAGCCGAGGGTGAAGGTGAAAGCGGAGAGGTACATCGTCAAGGGGACACCGTGCGCGTCCCAGATTGGGCCGAGGACAAGGAAGAAGATGTACCTGGTCGCCACAGGGTAAGAACGTGAGAGTTTTATGTCCGGTCCTACATGGCCATGGTGCCAGACCCCGAGACCAAATTGATGTCCTGGGAGGTCCAGTGGAATTGCTCTCTGGTAAAACATGGCGGCAGTGGCCGAGTTCACGTTAGTCTCTTATGGATATAGCCAAGCTGCCACGTTGGCAGCGCGTCATCCATGTCCCCACCTCATATCCTCCGCAAAGGCTCCAAATGCGTACAGGCAGCCCGAGTTCAACATCACGGTGCAAGCCGCGGCGAGAGTGAACCATCGCCTCGAGTCGTCCGACCAGGAGCTTCGGCACCCAGTTCGGGCCGATCCTCGACCCCGACAACGATGCAGCGACGGCGACCGGGAGGACGGGAGGAGCGGAGTCGACTCGTCCACCACGACGACGTTGGCACCGGTGCGGGCGGCGACGGGATCCATGACAGCTGTCGGGACTCGATGTGACGGAGAGCGAAAGTCGGAGTCTATCTCTGTGCCACCAAAGAAGGCGAACACCAAAGCCAACAACGCCCCCTGTCTCGCCCTGCGTACGCCGCATGCGCGTATACGCGGCAGCAACGCTTGACTTGGTCGCGCTCCTAGCGACCCTCCAGCGTTGTCGGTGTGCTCCACCTCGAGGCCTCTCGTTAAAACATCCGAAGTCCGCAAATAGTAATCAGCGAATATCGAACGAACGGGAGAAAAAAACTACCAGTAAAGCCAACAGGAAAACATTGGGGACGAGCAGTAGATTACCATAGATACTATTTATTAGGGTTGCAGCATAGTTTAAAAGACGGCATAGTACAACAGATGATGCTACAGAATAGATAAGAATCCTTTCCACATCTCCCAGCATGACTTCACAAAAGTATCTACACGGCCACTCCAGCCGCCCGCAAAGCCTCCGCCTCTCTATTTGTCCTCCGCAATCGGGTCCTCATGACGAACAAAACCGCCGAGAGCGCCACGGGAAGCATTTGGATTCCCAGAAAGACCTGGAAGGACGTCCGGAAACACTCCGTGCCCACGCATCCCTCCGCCGTCGCCGAATCCGTGAGGTGACCGAACAGGATGTTTGAGGTGAAGAGGCCAATTGGGATGCCGGACATGATGAAGGCGCACGCGACGCCGTAGTTCTTCATCCCGAAAAAGTCGGCCTAATGATTTGGGCGTAAAAAACGGTTTCTTAAAAAGAGAACGAGGAAAGTGACCTCAAAAAATAACATACCGTCATCGGCGGCCAAATCGCACTCGTGGAACCCCAAGCGAAACCCGTCATGACGGACGAGAACGCCAGCAGCGGCGGCGTGACGTCATGCGCCAGCCCCATGACGGCCAACGGCGCGACGGACAGCACTTCCCCGACCAAGAGGAGCAACGACCTGTCAACCCCGAACCTCGCCACGATCACGTCCGACCCCGCCCCGAAGATGATCCTCGACACGCAGTTGAACACGCTCAGCAGCGTCACATGGAGCCCGGTCGTCCGCGCCAGGTCCTGCGCCGACGCGTCGGCGGGCGCGAGCTCCTTGACGATCGTCCCGATGTTGGAGAAATACGTGTTGCCCTGCTGCCAGATAAAGCAGACGCCAAAAAGCCAGAACGCACTCGAGCGAAGGATCTCGAGAGGGGACATGCCGACGCCACGGTACGCCGTCGTCTTCCCCGTTTTTGACCGTCGGATCACGCGGGCGGTCGTGCCGACGTCTTGCGCCGAGAGGTCGACGGTCGTCAAGGAGGAGCTGGAGCCCTCCGACGACGCGCCCTCCTCACTCTCCTCCCTCAGTACAACGGTCCCGACATCGTCCTTCACGGCCGCGTCGTCATCCCCCGAGCCCCCCATCTTCACGCCGGCGAGACCTTCAGATCGGGCGACCGTCTCCGACGTCACGGGCGCCGGTACGTCCATCGCGTTCTCCAGATCGTCGGCCTTCGTATTGGTCGGGTGCGGGAGGATGACCATGGTGAACATACCCCATAGGTTGATGGAGAAGACGGTGATGGTGAGGAATAGGAGGAAGGAGGCCGTGTCGGTGGAGAAGTAGGCGGCGTAGATCTGGGAGAAGACCGTTCCGGACAAACCGACTAATGTATGTGATTATGAGAAAGGTCCAGGACGAGCAGAAGTAAAAAAGAAAAACTCACAGAAGATTCCTTGGATGCCAGTCAGAAGGCCCGAATATCGCCGGTCAAAGTTAATCATGTTGATGGCGAAGCAAGCCAAATAGGACGCACTGTAAGGTCCAGAGATTCAGGAAAAGTGCAAAGACGAAATAAAGGATGGAATCACACACCATGCTCCTACTCCGGCGATGAAGTAATAGATGGCAATGGCGGCCACGTTTTGCATGGATGAAGGTAACTTGTCGATGAAAGCGAGATACATGAGGAAGAAGCCGGAGCCGAAGCAGAGCGTCGATAGTCCCTGTAATCAAGACAGCCATCAGGATTTGAAAGACGCTCCTCGGTGCAGTCCGCGGCCCCAGCGCTTCCATAAAACGGTGGGGCTGCACCACAACGCAGAACAATGCTCCTTCGCGTTCCAATTTCCCTCCCACTTCTCCAAGCGCGCGCAACCTCACCATCGTGGCCTTGACCCCACACCGGTCCCATATCGGCCCCAGCACCAGGAATGGCAGGTACGTCGCGGTGATTCCCATGGCCGAGACGAGGTTCAGGTCCTGGTCCGAGAAGCCGAAGCGCGACCTTAGGCTCTCCTCGAACGAGCCGAAGCCGTACAGCGACCCGGCCGTCAAGAGCGACAGGCACGCCGACAGGAGCGTCAGCCATCGTCGCGCGTCGCGCGACGGGTCGCGAGGTGCGGCTGTGAGGGTCGCAGGAGGGGCCATCGGCGGCGTTTTGGGAGAATAGCCGGGTGGCAACGCCGGGCGGGTGCCGGGGCGAGGAGTGGGATGGGGAGTTGTCGGCAGGTCAGGGTGGTGCGACTTGCAGCTGGCTGGTGGTGTTGGTTGGTTGATTGTACAGAGTTGGGCGTGCGTCGGCGAGGCGTCGGGTGGTCCGTCCTCCGTCCTCCTTGGCCTCCACCTGTTCGACTCGCGTCGATTCCTTAGCAACGAACTCCGATCGCTGCGCGCGTCCGGTCGGATCCGCAAGCGGGGTTGGAACGTGCCGCGTCCGACAAATTCCAGTGAGTTGGGAGCATCCTTCATTTCCAGTGGATCGGAACCTTAGTCAGAGTTGCTTGTCCATCCCAACGATCTCGCAACTTCAATTCAAAGCCTCTCCCGCAAATCGACTGTTCACCCTTCAAGCCATGCGACAACAGTTTAATGAGATCAAGAATGCAGTCTTCTTTGAATGATACGTATGTCAAATAGACCAGCTAAACAATACAAAGCGCTCGGACGAGAGCGCAGACTTGTCCATCGAGGGTACAACGATATAAAAAGAAAAGGTCCAAGTGTAACTTAATTAAGGAATAATATGGAAAGATT
>JADGJL010000712.1:0-15093 GCA_027600665.1 Irineochytrium annulatum
GTACGGGAGAGGGAGGGGGGTGAGGGAAGGCGGAGAAATGGGGTTATCTCGAGAGAGCTTGTTATGGGGTTATTGTGGTCGAATATGGTGTCCTACTTTCTGTTCTGTTCTCCTTTGCTTTGGATATATATCCTCTCGATGCCAATAACGCATTCGCTCCTTTTTCTGTTGGGTGTAGAGTGGGATCGAAGCTGTAACAAGTCTTCTCTTTGTCGTCGTCATTCTTCGCTTCCTATATATGGGAGTTTGCAAGCTGTTCCAGCAGATAAAGCGGTGTCGTTTGGTCGCCTGTGTAAACGACTCCGAACGGTCAAGCAGCGCAGAAGAAATATATCAAGCAAGAGAATGTCTGGTGAAGGCAAAAATAACAATGACTTCATTTTGCACCACCACAAGAAGATTTGTGACAAAACCCAGCCGGTCAACGGACAAAAGCAAGAAGACTGATAGTAGCGAAAGGTAAAATGACGGGCTATCAAGAACGTTCAAAAATGTAGGTTGAGAAATTGCTCGGTAAGCAAGCTTTCGAAAGTATAACGGTGAAGACAATAAATTACGCATTCGAAGAAGTCGGAAAGACTAGAGAGGTCAGGTGGCGAACAAGCCAACAGCGAGTATTATACGTTCGCAAACTCACCAGAGATTAAAATACATATAAAACATCTGAAGGCTCATCAATTGCGAAGTGATTTAGTTGAAACAAAAGTCCATTGTCATTCTAAACAGATACGAAGCCCCTCACATTCCGAATAAATCGAAGATGAAAGCCGAAAAAAAAAAATTCCCGGGGAGGGATACAACCCTCGACAGAACAACCCATGTCCGGGACAAGGACCCAATTCACTGTCAACGGGCATCCGCGGTGTTCCATAACTCCACCGTTGGCAGCATCATGGACTTTGCCGCTGAACCTAATGTCGTGTTGGATGACGACGACATTGGCGGGCACAACACCGCCGCCGTCCCATTCAGCGACGGCTTAAAGCCCGCCCACGCAAAGACAGGAACATCCATCACCATGTTGTAATGCTGAAACAGAAATCAGTCTAAACGTCTCGCAGAAGCCAACGCAAAACAAGTGAATGGTTAAGATAAACTAACCATGACCAGCTGCAATGTCCCCGGACTCACAAGCGCGCACAGGAGCGCAACAATCCTCCCAAAACTGCTCGTACTTTCCGTCGTGACCATCGTCTGCGGCAGCGTCGATTGCGTGTACGTCACATACGCCGGCACGGAAACGATATTATCCCCCCTACCCAAAGTGACGCTCCTCGCCAAACCCGTGAAATTTCCCCTTGGCACGACACGGCCGTTCCCATCCAACAGCTCGACCTTGACCTCGACGGAACGGACGTTTAAAGGCGCAAAGTTGTCCGACTTCATGCTGAACATAAGGTCGGCGTTCACTTGGAGGATGAAACCGCCCGTCGGATCTGGGCCGATGTTGACCTGAGGCACAGCGTCTTGCTGCCACGAGACGAAGGTAACCATTGGCGTACGCGGCCAGATGAAGAAGAGCGTGAGCGCGAGGGCGAGGGCGAGCGCGACGGAGGCAACGGCGGCGATGATGCAAAAGCGACGCCGGCGGGACGGGTTCGCATAGGATTTACGCGAGGCGCGAGTCGGTTGGTTCAAGTCGGTCTTTTGCGGGTTGGAGGAGAGGGAGATGGGGAGGGAGTTAAACGAGGTGACGGTGGGTCCGATAGGCTTCGCAGGGACAAGCACGTAACTCCCTACGCCACCTATAACAAAGAGCGTGAGCAAACTAAAGAGATCACAAAACGAACAACAACAAACCTTTCGACTCCTCGTCGACCGCAACTAAAAACCCAGCCACCTCCGGCGGCACGCTCGTCCTCGAGCTCCTGACCGACCCGTTCGCCGTCTTCTCCACCATCCCCATCTTCACCAACTCCAAGCCAACCTCCTCTGCGCCTATGCCGCTCCTCAAAGAACCCTCCGCCGTCCCTCCGAGCCCGCTCCTCACCGATCCTCCGGTAGCCGCAGCGGAGCGCCTCTTCTCGTCCTCTCGCGAAAGATACTCGGCTCGCGCGGCCAAGCTCTCGAGGCTAGGCCCGCCGAGCCCAAACACACCAAGAACCTTCCTAAGGGTGCCCGATCGCGCCGAATCCATCGTCTCGACAGCCGCGGGCTCCTCTCGTGGCTGCTGCGGCGGCGGCACGGGGCTGTTGGAACGCACGGGCGAGACTGCTGGCGAGGTGTGGGACATGCTGTACAGGGCAAACGGGGAGGGGACGGGCGGAATGCGGGTCCTAAGCCGGCCACGCGACGGAACCGAGGAGTCCGAGTGGTAACCGCCGTCGTCGGTGGAGCTGTAACCACCAGCATTGGAATTGTTGTTGAGCGGAAACGAGCTCCCTGGCGCAGAGACGGTCGAGTCGTCCACGTCGTCGTCTTCCTCGTAATCACCGTCGTCGTCGCTCCCAAGCCCGCCCACGCGGTCAAACGTCGCCGTGCGGATGCCGCGGGCCGGCTCATCCGTCGCGAGGTCCACTGCGGACTCCTGTCGAAGGACGCGGCGTAAGATCGGCGTCATGGCGCGCTCGGCAGCAACCGGAACAACAGCGGGGGCGATGAAGGGGTTGATCGCGGGTGTGATTCTAAATGGATCGCTGGACGACTGCGACGACAGCGGGGAAGGCGAGCTCGAGCGCTTAGGAGCAGTTAAAGGGTTCGACTCGACCCCAGGGGAGGAGGAGGTGCGCGGAGGCGGTTGACGAATATTCTCATATGATTGCGAATTTCGTGGCGGCGGAATGGGCTGCTGCCTTGAGGAGGATCGCGGGGCCGGGATCATTGCAGAAGCAGGAGGAACGACGGCAAGGGCGGCAACTGGGGTCCCCGAGGAGGTTAGGGCGGACGAGGCTGAGATGGCGAACGAGCTCGAGAGAGACGGGGAGCTAGTAACTTTCGGAAGCGTCGACCATGACTAAACAGGACGGTAAGTGTCGGTGCATCAAGTGGGTAAAGAAAAATAACAAAATGGGTGCAAAGATTGCGCACCTTGTTCCTCGAATGGCCTATGACAAGTGGCCCATCGTCCGCCATTGAAACCCTAACTTCCTCGTCAACCTCCTCCTCCTCAATAAAAGCCATGGGCGCGAGCCTGCTTAGAGACGAGGACGAATAGCGATGGTTGAGCGTGCTAGAAGCGGATGCCGTTGACGACGAGCTTGTTTTCAACTTCGGAACGCTCTTAACCGTGCGGATAGTCTGCTGATTTTGACTTGAGTGGGTGGAAGACGAGCTAGACGGGGCCGGGGAAGGCTGCCGGGACGGTGAGGCTCCCTAATAACCACAGCTTAGAACACACACCCGTGCTTAAAACCTGCACGGCCACACACCTTCCTGTCTTGCGGGGCATATGCGCTCCTCCTGACTGTTACAATAACGTCGATGGGTACGCCACCAAACGCGCTCGCTCCATCCTCGCTATCAATCGAACCGCCTTTGCCTTCCGCCCGGCCGAAGACGCTCGAATACGTCTCCCCGACCGCGAAGTGCTCCTCCATATGCACGGCGGCGTTTAAGGTGATAAGTGTCACGTTCAAGCGCTCCTTAATCTCGCTTGGGGTGAAGCTGTGCGCGCTCTGCGCGAGCGCCACCAGCCTCGGGTTCTCCGTCGTCAAGGGTCCATTGTCGACACGAAAGATGTCCAGGTCGAGATGCGAGAGCGACCTGGACCTTAGGCTCGCGTCTAGTCTCGCGGCCACGAGCTCCCTGAACGTGCTCACGGCCACATCCGGGAACACGCTGATCTTAAACGTCGGGCTCAGAGAAGGCTTTCCCACGACGACGCAGACGAGCTCCAGCATCATCTTCGGTGATCGTAACGGCGGCGGCGGCGTGATGGAACGAGGAAACTGGTTGCGGGCAGCGAGGCGGGCGTGGTTGGTGGTGGCGAGCGATGCGGAGGCCGGCGATAGAGGGGATGAGGAGCGAGGCGGACGGCTGGAGACGCCAGTGTTGATGTTTGGCCGCTGCGGGGAGGCTGGGCGTTGATGCATCGTTGCGATGGGCGCTCAGGAAGGAGGTTGAGATCGTGACGAATCTCCCACGTTCACAGGACTCTTCCTCCGTGAGGGCGATGTGGTCCTGCGAGAGGGCCGCAGCTGGGGTCGAATCGGGGAGCCAGGTCTGGCGTTCACACTCAGGCCACTGCCAGGCCAGGATGGTCAGCCGTCAACAGTGAAGGCTAGGTCGCGGTGTGAGTGGGACAAGAAAGTATGATGAGCAAATGGTGACAAGGGGGGACCCTGGCACATCGAAGCGTCTGCCCTCCCAGAACAAAAACATATGTATAATTGCCACCCCACTCCTGCGACATAGTACTGCAGCAACCATACTAATATATCTAGAACATCCTAACCTTGAGGCCCGTCGGCCGCATCGGCCGCGTCCGTGGTAATCGTGATAGGAAGGTATTGCTCAGATCTGTGCAAGGTGTCCAACGGCAGTTGACAGTTCAACGATCATTAAGCATCAGTCGCATTCCAGCATGATATTAACGACTGTTTACAATTTGTGTGTCTATTTTTATTGATAGCTAGCGATGATCCCAGATTTACATGTCGCGCGTCGCGACGCGTTCACTCACTGCAACGCGTCCGCGGCCTGCAAATCTCTCTGCTGCATTGCTGCTGCTGCCTGCTGCCTGCGGCCCCCCGTCCTCACCTAACTTCGCTGCTCACAACCCGACCGCGTCGCCTCGACTCCCGCTGTCAACGACCGTCGCCCCCTCCGGCCTCCACCAAGCCCCCAGAAAGCTACTCGCAATGGCGGCCGTCGAGACCCTCCCGGCCATCGATGCCACCACCAACAAAACGCGCCGACCTCAGCGCTCCAAGCACCCTAAGCCCACCGCTACAAACGCCACCGCGACGAGCACCCACCACCACGGCCCGCTCCGCCGTCCGCACCCGTCAGACGCCCCTGCCCCGATCAAGCGATACCCGCATTACCCTTCCGACCCAAGGCACTCGGACCGCGCGACGGAGAACGCGGAGGGTCAGCAAGACGCGGAGCTCCCGCTCCCTCCAAAGGACGCGTACGAGCACAGGCACTACAGGTCTTACCACCCCGCGTGCAATAAGTTGTTGGCCAAACGGTGGGAGGATCACGCGAGGGACTTGCACAGGACGAGACTGAGGCTGGCGAGGAGCACCATCGATGATGGGGCGCCGAAAGTTTACCCGCATCTGGAAATGAGGTTGAAAAGGAATCAGAGTGATGAAGGTATGTGTAGGCCGTGACGATGATCAACAGTAGTTAAAGGTTTCGCTGTAAAGTATGGAGGGGGTGGTTGTAGCTAAGGTCTCAATGTATATTATGGGCCAGCGTGAAGCGCCAGTTATGCGTCGGATGCCGTCTTTAGCTCTTAACATTAGCTTTCACCTCTTTGGCTTCGTTGACTTACTCATCATGTTCGATGCTGTCTTTACATTCCTTACGTCAGCTTTCACTTCCCTGACTTCGTTGACCTGCCCTGCCCATCATGTCGGATGCTGTCTTTGCCTCCTTACACTAGCTTTCACTTCCCTGGCTTCGTTGGCCTGCCTGCCGGATGCTGTTTTTAGGCCCTTATTTTGCTTTCACTTCCTTGGCTTGGGTGACCTACCTGCCCATCACTTTCGCCGTAAACCCTACCAATTTTACAATTTTACGTACAGCCTACCAATACGTTTTCATACGCCTACTTCCGGAGACATTTTAGGCACTTTCCGGTTAAGCCCTGCACCCTTCTAGTTTTAGCAAACCATTTAATACCCATAGTGCCTCAGATACTAACTACCTTTTCCCTTTTCTCTTTCCCCTCCTCCCTGCTGTCGAACAGAACGACTCGGCGATATCGAACGCAAGAACCATATCCTCCTCAACCGAATCGCTTTTCAAATGATGAACCCCGCCGAGGTCTCAAACCTGAAGTTTATTCAAAACCCCGAGCTTCACAAGCCCGCCATCTCCGCCGGTCTTACTCCGAAGCGAAAGAGGGATATGGCTAAAATCTTGGCGGAAAATTTGGTTTGTATTGCTAAGATGACTGGTACAGGCCACTTTCTAATAGCTACCCCTACCCCTAGACTATTCTTCAAAGAATCGAGGATAAGGCCCCGAACTATAATCGGCTCGAGTGGCTTGCCGCCCGACGGCGCAACCTTGGCTACCTCCTCAACATTGCACAATATCCCAAGACCTACGTCCGCCTCCTCGACGATGGTCAGGCCGAGTTTGAGATCTTAAAGGTTAAGGAGCGCTCGTCGAACCGCCGCTCCAACAATGCGCGCAAGGCTGAGCAAGAGGAGGCCGGTGACTCGGTCGGCGAGATGCCCGCCGGCAGCACCGTGCGGCCCACGACCCGCGGCGCACCCAAGTCCGCGCCATTGTCCGACCAAGGCTCCTCTACAACCGTTGACAACGCCGCCGACGCCTCCATCGACGGCTCACAGCAGCCCGTCCAGCGCCCTCCGAAGCATCACGCCCCTGCTCGCGCCACGGACTCGCTCGATGACTTCGACCTCGGCATCGTTGACGACAACCACGCGTCTGACCAGGCGGATTCTCCGACCGGCGACGAAAATGCCGCTGCCGCGGGATCTCAGGCCACGAAGACGTCGCGGCCTTCTAGCGGGTGGTCCGGGTTCGACCAGGCTGAGCCATCGGATAGGGACGCGGACAACCAGAGCGAGTCAAGGCTCCGGGACCAGGACAAGGAGCAGGCCAGCAGCCCGCTGTCCAACCGGCCCATCGAGGCCGCGGACAGTCATGAGCAGCCTGACGGCGAACACGCTGCCGACGTCGATGCCACAGCGCAGACGCAGGGCGAGGAGGCGAGCGGTCACGACTTTTTCGACAACCACGAAGCCGGTGGGGAACCGCCCGCGGCGGTGGAGGCCTCCGACGACCCGCCCAAGAGCGCCATCTCGACCGCGAGGCCGAGCCCGCTGCCGCCGATTCAGCCAGCGTCCAGGCAAGGCTCTGAGGGAGCACGCTCCAGGCCTTTGACGGCCAGGAGCTCAAGGAGTCCCCGCGTCGGTGACGAGGGAGAGGTCGGTGTTGTCGGTTTGAAAGAGCTGCCGCCGTTGCAAAGCGGAAAGAGTGTTCCCAGCTCACGGCCGATTAGTGCGAAAATTAGGCCGCTGAGTGGACCGAGAGGTGTGTCCTCGCTTGATTGTAAATACCCTTCGGCTCATGTTAATACTGACGTTCAGGTGGATCGGTCTCTGGGTCTCGCACAGAGCCCGAGCAACCAGCGGCCGCGGCCGTCGAGGCGGAACAGCACCAGGAGCCTTTGACCGAGCAGGCCCACCCTCTCGACGACGACTTTTTTAATGAGATCAAGACCGAGGACGACGGTGTGGACGCGTCCGCGGTTGAGCCGGCGAAGCACGATGAGGCCGCCCACATTCCGCCCGTCGAGCCGGAGCGTACGGACTCGGACCCCATTGAATCGGAGCACGTCGAGCCGATTGTTCCCGGTGAGGCCGTTGACGCGGTCTCCGTAACAAACGAGCCCTCACCCACGGCACACAGCAACGGGCTTGTTCACGCGGAACACGCCGTTGCCGAAAGCGACGTGCACTCCGCTCAACATGACGACACGTATGCCAACGAGGCGTTCGAGGACGAGCACCACCATTCCGAGGCTCCGGCCAAGCAAGAAATCTACGAGGTTATTCAAGACGAGCAGCACGTCGTCGAGGACCACCTTGCATTGTCATATGCAATCGAGAACGAGACTAAAAGACTGGAGGTGCTCGAGGTCGCCAAGAGCGATTCCGCTACGGTCGCTCCCTCGCCCATGTCGCTAACCGAGCAGGTGCCGGCCCCGGACAACCAGCAGGTGTCGCCGACCGCGGCAACCGGCGATCACACCCGCGCTCCTTCCGACGTGGGTGCCAGCCCGACCCAGCCCGACGACAAGTCGCCCGCTCTGTCGCCCGCACCTGCCCCGGAGGACGTCAGTACGAGCATAGCCCCATCGCCCGCCCCCGCCAACGACGACGCACGTAGCATGCAGCCGTCCCCGATGCCGCCCGCTTCGGAACGCGGCGTCTCTCCCACTCCGCCGGCGGACGCACATGCGCCAGAGCCAGCTACGCACGAACCCGCGGCTCAAACTGCGGCTGTGACCGAGTATCACGCCGATATCGCCGCCGCCCAGACCGCGCCTGCCACTGATCATCATTTCGACATCGCCGCGGCTCAGATTGCGGCCGTTTCCGAGCATCACGCCGAGATCGCTGGGGCCCATGCCGACGATCATGCCGGCAAGCAGAACGACGGCGGCGTCGTCCCGATCGAAGATGGGTACCCCATCGCCGACGCCCACAACGCCGTCGTCACAGACAGCGTCGAGCATCCGGCTGCCAAGGCAGAGCACGTGCAGACGGAACACGTGGTGCACGAACAAGGTGGGCACGAGAACCCCGCGCATGAACAACCCTCGACCGAGAACCCTGCCCTTGTCACTGCGGACATCGAGCACGTCAAGCAAGCAGAGGCCGCAGTCGATCACGCCAATCACGTCGAGCCCGCGATCGCGCCGGCAGTCCCTCAGCCGAGGCCGCCGTCCAAGCCGGCGTCGAGACTGACCTCGCGGGCCGGGTCGCCGCGGAAGGCGTCCCGGGTCGGGAGCGCGGCGGGTGCTAAGCAGGCGGAGGCCGCGAAGGCCAGTTCGAAGCCGATTTCTAGGGCTGGGAGTGGTAGGGAAGTTCGGGGTGCACAGTAGGGACTGATTTGATGACGACGATGTGCATCGCTGGTTCGCATACTCCATACAACCTCAACAATCCTTGACATCTCGAAATGACTTTTTTGCCACTAGGCATTGCAAAACCTCTTCTTTTTTTTTGCCTACAAAATCGAAAGCCGTAAAAAGACACCTTTCATTTATTTTCTGCAGCCTTTGTAACTTTGTAAAGACCTCAACACAATCTCTCGACGTTTCCCTTAAACTTCTCCTTTATGTTTATTCTTGCCCGGGTTAGCATAAGCCTTGTTCGTCGTTCCGCCCATTTGGACTCTTCAGTCATCCCTCATTAGAATGCTGGTAGACCTTCTAGAGGCACCTTTATCCGCCGAAACTTTAGTGGTGTGGGATCGTACGCACGTCGACCATATATGAGGTGCCAAGATATAATAACCTTGTTCAGTGATAACTCTCTTTCGCGGATCTGACGAAGTTCCTGTGGAATGAGAAACAACGGTGCGAAAGATACGCATTGCACCATCTCGCAGTCTGGCCATCAAAGTCTTTGCAAGCACCGGCTGGCAACCTACTGGGCACCGTGACCGACGTTCATTCCAGCCAAACCTCTCGCATAATGGTCTACAGAATTATTCTATTGGGCAATGCGGGAAAGAGAACGCGAGATATTCGAAACTTAAAATTGCTTACTTTGAGAAACTCTAACATTTAAGTGTGAATGTAAGAGTGTAAAAGGGAGAGGTGAGAGCAACGGCAGAGGGAAGAGTTTGATGGTAGCAAGTGAGGGGACTGCAATCGGCGGCAATTGTATACCAAGGAGAGGGGAAATTTTAAGACTAGATTGAGGCCATATTCAGAGAACCAAACCGAGAAAGCGAGTGATGTAGGAGATGCCGAGTGAGCGTGAAACAGAACTTTAAAAAGAAAGAAGCGAGTATAGAAATACTGGACGCGTGTAAGTCGAGAAAAAGTCAAACAGCACCAAAATAAGTAATCGTCCCAAAAAATAATGTTCATGTAATAACTCCCTCCACAAATCTCCCCTAGAAACTTCAATATTGGCCAAGTTATACCACAGCAATCTAAGCCAACTTGTCCTCTAACATTCTTAATGCGACCGCAACTTCTCCGGTCCTTCCGCTGATCGTTACGACCCGCTGACCACAGCTGCTGCCGATAGCTGTCCCCGACCCAACTTGACAGCCAGCGCCAGAGCCGGCTCCTCCGGCGGCGGCCCCCTCGATCCCAATGGTCTTCTCGCTGATGTGGACCCGCGCCCCACTAACCTCCCTTATCAGTCGAATGACCTGGCCGCGCTTCCCGATAATGAGCCCGATCTTCTCGGCGTTGACGAGATACTGCGACTTTGGGTGGCCGCCGATAGGGGTGGCCGAGGCGCTTCCTGGCTGCGGGATGTAACGCTGCAAGGCCGGCGGGCGCGGGCGGAAGAACGGCGTCTGCGCGCCGGGCACCGCTGAAGCGGGGTTCGGGCAGTTCTGGAACGGGTACGCGTAGGCGTAGGCGGCCTGCGGCGTAGGCGGAGCTGGCGACGGGGCGAGTTGGTGGTGGTGATGGTGCGGGGTGTGCGGGTGAGGGTAGTCGGGCCTCGCGTAGGGCTCCTCGGCCGCCTTAGGAACCGCATAGGCCGCGTGAGGAAGGTTGTGGAGGTGGGCAGGATTCGCGGTCGTGATTTTGCGGGCGGGGAACGTCGGACTGTGGCGGTTAAAAGACTGGGTCAGGAGGGAGATCGGGCTATCCGGGTTGGATGCGAGCTTCGCGTCATCATCCGCGTCGGGATAGTTGTCATAAAAGCCCGGCTTCAAGTTGGTCGGCGTGGGCTTCAACAGGGGTTGCGTTCTCACAGCCTCAGCGTCGGGCTCGTTGGGGTCATAAGGCGTATTCCTGCCGCTTGACGGTGGGAAAGGGCTCCACCGGGTTGAAGGGTAGGCGGACTTCTCCATCTCATTCCTCCACATCCGCTCTTTCTGGAAAAAGAACAAGGACGCATACAAATGTAAGTATCTGGACATGGGATCTAAGAAACAATGAAGCTCAAACCTCCAAGTCTTTTTCGATAGAAACTCGAGCAGCAATCTCGTTCTAGGAACAAATCTTAGCATTTGCAAACATGTCATACTACTTAAGGTAGTACCTCGAGCTCTTGGCGAAGCTCCTTCTCGCGATCCTGATAGTAGCAACATTAACAACAGCACCGCTCGGTTCTTGAACATGTAAACCCAGCTTACTCACCAAAGCCATATCCTGCTTTTCAAGAACGGCTTCCTCCGCTTGCTTCTGCGCCAGCTGAGCTTTCTGCAAACGAAGAGGTCCATCAGGTCCACGATAAATGAAGAACGTTCGGACCTTGACTTCTCTCTCCAGGACCGCCGTTTGATTCTGCGAAAAAAACGCTAATTAGGAACACACATCCGATATTCTTCGCCTCAGACGCAACATCTCCGTCATGCGAGCTATGCTTGTCGGCAACATCCACACAAGCATAAATCCTGCCACACCAGCGCACCCGTATACCCCGTCACGCATCTGATGCATACCACGAGCAACTTCCGCTGCGTAAGGAGCTCCTCTTCGAGCTTCCTGGCCTTCGTCCTGTACATCGCCTCCTTGGAGACCCTAGGCACGGAAGAAGTTTATTTCGGTGCGATTTCTTGAGCTGTCAAAAATCCCTTTCACTGACAAGATCGCTGCAACCACGCACAAGTCTGCCAGCCATGGCCCTGCGCTTGTTCGCATTGCGCCAGGCGCCCAATCGCTTTCCTCATGATTGTTTAATCCCGATATTCTAGGTGCACGCATGGCGGATGGTGTGAAATACAGGACAACTTCTCTAGGTGGGTGGCAGCTCGTGTTCGATGGTTTGACAACGCCGACGCTTGCGCGTTGCTCCATTGGGAATCGTTAAGTCGCCGGGCGCCTGGTGGCTTCATTCCCGCCGTATCTCGTCAGAGTTGGGATGTGCTTACCACGATTCGAAGTCCCAGCTGCGCATGACGGAATTGGCAGCTAGAGCTAACGTGGATATATGTCAACAACGTACGAGCCAACGTCCAGGCCCTCGCACGGCTCGCCAAGCTCTGAGGACGTAAAAGGTGACGACGGTAGATGATCAGCGATTTAGAGCAGCGATACGTTCCTAGTTAAGATCGAGGGCACACACTGGTCAATTTTAGTCTCAAGGACTTTTTTAGTGCACAAGTTTTGCATAAAAACGCCAATATATCGTCCGTAAGCTATGCCACATCATAAGCATCACCCGCCACGATCCGTAAAGTCCTCAAGCAGGTTGACGTTCAAGACCCCGCCGACTTATCCGACTATTTAAAGCTATCTTTTCGTCCGCTGTATGCAGACCCAGACCTGAACATCAAAGCTAAGGCTTCATACTCCCGCTGACGCCTCCCGCGGGAACTTAGCCCTTGTCCCCGCGAGCATCTCGTCACTGGTCCCGCAACATCATCCCTCCGTCAATAAAACTCCAGGTACCGGGCAAAGAACAGGTTGATACGCTCCGTCCTTGTGGGGCATGATGCCCAGGCCAGGCTTGTACTCTTCCTCGTCATGGGGATTCCAAGCGCCGAGCCGTCCCGCAGAACCGCCAAAACCACACCATAGTGATACTATTTGCAGGCTCAGCTGCAGAGGCGGCGGCGTGCCCGTCGTCCGTTTAAATGGAGGTGAGGTCCCGAGGCCGTGGAGCGGGGGGGTCCTTTAATGACAAAAAACGATGCTCTGCTAGGCCTCCTGGGCTGGCGAGCCACGTGCTGGCCAGTGCCGTTGCAAGCATCCGTGTAAAAGTCGGGGCTCACTCAGGGTCTCAGTTTGATCGCAAAAAGTTACGCAGGCCCTCCTCTCCTTTCCCACCCCTCATCAACGTGAGTGACCGTCGCCATGCCGACCATCGTCTCCCCCGACCTTGTCTTGCCGCAAATTGACCTGATCCCCTTCTTGAAGAATCCAACGTCGCCAGAGGTGTGTATGTGGAGTGGAAGCTGCATTTTGTGCACGTCATTGACCGTCTCAACATTAGGCCCTCGCTGAAGCCAAGCGCGCTGCCGAGACCTTGGAAAAGTACTCCGCTCTCTGCATCCGCGATCCGCGCGTTTCTGAGGAAGCGAACTCGCAATTCCTTGACCTCATCGAGGATTACTTCGCGCAGCCGCTCGAAAGCAAGTTGGAAGACGTCCGTAAGGAGTATGGGTACCAAGTTGGCGCCACACCGGAGCTGACGGAGCTGCCGAGGTGCGGAAGGGACGAGGGATGCATGGAGAGGGTCAGGGCCATGGCCGAGATCGAGAAGCCGCTGGACTTCAATGGACCGGATCCCAAATGGCGTTTCTTCTGGAGAATTGGATCTATTCCAAAGACGACCAAGTTTCCGCAGTTGAACGCCTTGCCTGTAGTCCCCAAAGGTTGACCCCTTTTGTAATTCCTTGTTAAGAGTGCTCGACTGATGTATATGTCCGGTCTTAGCACTCCCGCAGTGGGAGAAGGGTATGAACGAGTGGGGCCAGCTTCTCCACAACGCGGTCGAGGTCTTGGCGCAGATGCTTGCCGTCGGCTTTGGCCTGCCCGCGAACACGTTCTCGGACTTGGCCAAGAACGGTCCTCATCTGTTGGCGCCGACTGGTTCGGATCTGGAGAAGTACGGAAAGGTTGACACAGTCCTTGCCGGTTTCCACACGTAAGCTTTGGTCTTTCTGCACGATTCAAGTTTATGGAAGCTAATCCGTTTAATGCATGATTAGGGACCTGAATTTCCTGACGATACATGGCAAGTCGCGGTTCCCCGGTCTACATATTTGGACGAAGCAGGGCGTTAAAATGCTTGCGCGTGTGCCGGACGGCTGTCTACTTGTTCAGGCTGGCAAGCAAATGGAGCATTTGACGGGCGGCGCGGTCGTTGCGGGTTTCCATGAAGTGGCCGTTGTTCCCTCCACACTCCAAGCAATCGAGCGACAGAGGGAGAAAGGCCGCCCACTGTGGAGGATCAGCTCGACGCTTTTCTACCATATTGCGTCGGACAATGAGCTCAGGCCGCTGGGGAGATTTGCCACGGCTGAAGCACTCAAAAAATATCCTGCGATGTTGACCGGTACGCAGGTTCAGGCGGAATTGGGATTTATCAAACTCTCTGCCGAGGAATGAGGGGGCTTCTTAGCTTTCTAATCTTATTGTTATGTTGTTATTTTCAAGCTCCTACTGCTCTCCGACCATCGCATCTGCGCACTTTTACAAACTTGTCGCCGACCGTAATCCAATTACAGCCCTGAAAATTATAATGGGCCTTGGTGGCCAGGTCAATTTAGATGTTTTAATGAATTTCATTACCGGTATTGCTTGTTGCATTTTTCTTTTACGGATTTATGAAGTTTTCTTTTTTCAGCATGCGTCTTTTTCTTCGTTCCCCTTCACGGCAGGAATCCACACCTGTCGGAGCTTACTCAACGAGATCGTCGCCCCGGCCTTGGAGATCGGCGGCCAAGACTCCGACGGGCGGAGACGTTGCTCCGTCAGGCGACGGTGAACGCCGTTGTCGTCTGGCCGTTCGCGACCACGTCACCCCTTCCTACGACATCCTCCCCCGGTCAGCCACCATCGCATTCGACTCGCGACGGCACCACCCCTCCGCCACGTCGAAAGTTCTTAACAACGACTGAGACCGTGTTTGCAGCTCGTTGATCCTCATCTCTATTCCGTCATCTCATCCAAGATCTCCTTTCACGCGTTGAACACCACTGTCGATTTCCTTCCCGGCCAATTGCCGTTTGGTCTCGTTGGCAGCGCCATCACTGCAGACATGCCATCGTCGGCAGCGGCGGCTGCGGCTAGCACGTCGCCAATCCCTTCCGCCGCTCACGTAGTCGCGACAATTATTGGTGTCGCGAGCGTCGCCGCAATGGCCACTACCATCTCAGCAACGGCGCGGAGTGGTTGGATCTCTAGCCTCTTCACCACGGAAAGGAGGATTAGGCGGAAAAGGAAACGGAGCAACGAGGTTGACGGCAGGCGACGCGAAAGCGAGGGGGAGGGTAGCACCAAAGGGAAGGACTCTGACGGCGATGAAGATTTAGAGTTTGAAGAGAAACCGCGGGAGGCTCCGACACCGCTCGCTCATCAGATTCCCCTGAGCCACCTCCACCACCCTTATCCCCAACGTCACTACCGCCAGCATGGCCGCCAATTTGACATAAAGCACAAGAGGACTTCGACCTCCGCGACCCCTATCCCTCTTAAACCTGCGGCGGCAGAGGATCCGCACTGTCGCAGGAGGACGGGCAAGCCCGCTTTATTAAATCTTTTGGGAACCGACTGCCCGCGATTAAAAGTTAAAGAGGTGGAGT
>JADGJL010000713.1:0-15082 GCA_027600665.1 Irineochytrium annulatum
GCCCCGAGCCGCAGGCGCCGGAGCAACTCGCGGCAGCAACGGAGGCCGAGCGCGCCGCCTCCGCCGCGTTCGCGCTCAAGCACGGCACGGGTGCAACTGCGCTGGCCCACTCGCCGCCGCCGTTGAGCCTGGCGGACCTGCTGCATTTGAGCTGGAAGGGCGCATTTTTTGGGAGCGGGGCGACAGAAATGCAGCTGCAGAGGACGAGGCTGAGACGGAGTGGCGGATCGGGAGGCAGCATCTCGAGTGCGGGCGTGGTGTTTGGTGGGGATGGAGCGGCTGCCGCAGCTAGTGCGCACGCGCATGCAGCGCCGATGCCGCAGCCCGGGTGGGGCAGAACGATGCAGTGCCTGCAAAAGATTGTTGCGGGTGATTATAGGTATATTGATATTGAATTTTTTTTCCTTCTAGCTAACGCACATTTCCGCATGCAGAGATATTAAGGAGAAGGAGAAGTGATGTTTGCTTTCATCGCTAGATTTTATACTATGGTATTATTCCTTTCTGTGCCACTTTTGGAAGAGAGGGGGCACGAGAGATGGGCCGAGAGGGAAGCCCCACAATTGCGCTGAGGATGCGGATGGATATGATGGGATGTGGAAAAAACGGTTGACGATGTACTTGTTTTCGAAGAAATAAGGTGCAGAGATTCCTATGCGATTTCTCATTAGTTGGGCATATTGTACTTTCTGGCAAGACGTTTGCTGTTGTACTTCACTTTTGCCTTTAATTACTTCCACTTTCCACCTCTCCTTGATTTTCTTCTTCGTTATTGCCTTGCCTTCTATCAGTTCTTGATCCTTCATGCACCTTGCTCCGTAAGACCTGTCCATTCTTTCTCCCTTATTTTCTTTATTCGCAACTGTCCATCCATGTCTTTGAGTCGCCTCGCCCTAACCCGTGCGAAGAATTTCATATTTCTCTAAACAACGTTACATGGCGCCTCACCTCGCTCCTTGGCTCGGTGCTCCAGCACTTCGTCCGAGACATGCAACCGCTTAGCCGCCCCACTGCTGGGAGAGCGCAGCCGTCATACTTAGCCGCTGAGCGACACTTGCAGCACTAGGAAACAAAGCTTACAAGTGAATACGTCGAATTTGAGAATAATTATGCATCATCAATCGTCCTTACTACAATTCTATGACAAAACATTTACTCATACGTGCAAGGCCGGCGTGATCATATTCGGGCGAGGCCATAATTTATTTAAGCTATACAAGTGTGCGCTTTATTTCGATTTTTCTGCTTTAAACAAACAATCTCGGTAATCGGATTTCCTCACTTGGCTCTCGTGCTGTTAGAGTTATAATCGCCACAAAAAGCTTAAATAGTTGATCCTCAATAAATAGGTTACGGTATGTGCCAGTTTTGCTATTGCTATCCGTCATAAATATGTTAATTGTACTGTTGTTTCTGCGTCTGCAAGTGTTGGTCGTCTTGATGGTCGGATTGGTGGATACTGAACTAGTTGGCTGTCCCGGAGAAATCAAGAGCTGTCGTCGTCCACCCGCCTGTGGTTCTTCCCGCTCGGGCCGTGCGTCTTCATATGGTTCTTCAGACTAAATGCGGCATTTTATGAAGTCACATTCTCTGTTGATTGGAAAAAAAAAAAAACAAAACTTACTTGTCGCTCCTGGTGAATTTCGCATCACATAACTTGCAAAGAAACGGCTTGACTAAGTTATAAAATAAACAATCGGGAACAACCCAACTTCCCAGCAAACGCGCAACACACCATTCTGGTGAATCCTCATATGTCTGGACAGATGTCCGCTGAAAACCATCGTTAAAAGATAACTCGTCGCAGATGCAAACTAATGCGTTACCTAGAGCTGAAATCACTCGTGCATCCCTTCCACTGGCACTGGTATCTGACGGAGCCGTTCTTGACGACCTTCTTGAGCTGGGGAGCCTTCTTCGTCGGCGCGCTCGAGCTTGCCACAGGCTTGCCGTCGTCCGATGAGGAGCTTGACTGGTAGGAAATCTCGGTAGCGGCGTGACTGGGCCTCCGAGTCGCCTCCGTGATCGGATAGAAGATGTCCGACGCGGCGTAGATGGGCATGCTGTATCGGCGGGTGGCCTGCGTGATTGGGATGAAGTGGCCGAAGTGCTCCGCAGGGCCGAAGTCCTCCGCGTATACCGGTGCTGCCATAGCGATGTCGCGCGGGCGTGGCTGCCCGGCCCACTCCGCATAGATGGCCGCCGTGCTGTCCTGTGTCACCGACTGCCCCGACCACGCGTGGACCGACGCGGCGCTGTTTTGGCCATCCCCAAAGTCCACCCTACCGCACGCCGACGCCTCGTGATGGTTTGAATCGAACATGGTCAGAAGCTCCGACGCGTCCTGGTGGCGCATCTCAGAGAGGTTGCTTACAGCCTCGCTGGAGTCCAGGTGGCTAAGCTGTTTTTAAACGAGATGTAATTAGAAGCATCAACATCGAGCTAGCATGAATACCGAGAAGTCGGGCATGCCACCGACAGGTCCGACGCAGGGAGACGCGATCATGCTCTGAAGCAGCGCGTCCGCAGAATCAAGTCCACTGTTATCAATGTAGTGTTGATCGGCCGCATACCACACGTTGCCCGCGATTGGCGGGTGGGCCAACATGGGCTGCACCGGCAGATCATTGGGGACATAGATTCCGTGGCCGACGCATCCGTTCCCCGCGGTGATGAGATTGCCCGCATACTCGGCGGCCGAGTCGTCGACAGCCGTCTCGCCGCTGCTCCCGCTCTCGTGATTCCAGCTCGGCCCGGTCTCTCCCCAGGACGAACAGCCCGGGGAGTGCGGGTAATGCAGGCCGGCATACGGGTCGCTGTCCGGTTGCGGGTGAGGGTGAGCCATCTCGACGCGGAGTTGAGATAATTAGAAGACAGACCCTTTGCAAACAGATATCGGTTTATTAGCCTTGAAGGACAATGAACATCTGATGCAATCAACGTAGCGGAAAACGACGCGCAAAAAAAAAGAAAAAAGAAAAAGAAAAGAAAAAGAAAAAGAAAAAGAAAAGAGGAACGACGAGAAAGGAAGTGAAAAACGCGCCTACTAATTCGCCACGGTTTTCCAGGAATCTGAGCACTTCTCGTTTTGGCTTGGTCCAGAAAAAATAAAATAAAATATAAAATTATATTCTAGGGTCTATTCTGACCTAAAACAGTGTCAAGGAAAACCTTGCAACATGTCGCTGTGTACGCATGCTCGATAAACATCGTAAAACAGGTACCATTCAATTTATTCAATGTGCCCAAGCACATTTTACATCTTCCTATGAGGGTTTTTTCATACAAGTCCGGCATTACCCTTTAAGAGCAAAAAATCGGTTCCACTTTGCCCCTCACTTGGGCGGTGGTACATCGGGCGGGATCGTGTGGGTAAGGACGAAGTTAATGAAAAACTTCATAGCAGCCCAAATCTCCTGACCCGTCGGAACAATTTGGCTCGCCGGAAGCTCAAAGCCGTGCGACCCCGTGTCACGAAGCTCGATGGTGAACCCGGCCATCCCCAAGCTCGTCGTCATCCAATCGTCTGTGCACCCCGCAGCCGGGTACAGGCTCGCGCCGGGCTCAGACGTGTATGACACGCCCGATTGTGACTTGATGGCCGATGCCATCCCGTCGCCTAGCTGCTTGAGGACTGCCTCATTTTTCGCAACCGTTGACGTCCAACCCCAGTTGCGAAGCACCAGCTGGCTGTAGGAATGGAAGTCAATCCCGGCGGAGCCCCCGATCGGTTTGAACGAGGCGATATAGTCCGACAGCGTTTTGGTTTCGGGCTCGGAGAAGGGCTTGGTCCCTTGATATACATCCGAGCTGGTGTCGGTGGACGCCCCGGCGTAGCCCCAGTGGTCGTCCCAGTTGCGGTTCAAGTCGACGCCGAACGAAGAATCGCCGTTGTTGCGGCGGTTCTTGCGCCAGAGGCGGTCGCCGTTGCTCGCGCGGGTGTATTCATAACCGTCCGGATTCTGGTTGGGGGTGATGACGAAAATGGCCTCGGAGAGGTAGGTAGAGACGGGGGAGTTGCCAGCCTGGTTCAGGAGAGTGCCAGTGAGGAACATGACCGTCGCTGGGGAGATCCACTCGCGCGCGTGCTATTAAGTCGCGTCAGTTCAACGTATAGTAGCTCAAAAAACACAGAACGACATTCTCACCTGTCCGCCGTTCCACCAAATGAGCTTCTTGTTTGCGTTCGAGACCTGGTTGTCCGTGACGATAATGGCCGAGATGTTTCTCCCTTCGTTCGTCATCTTGCTCGACGAGATGGCGGGCACGAACGTGGCGTAGCGAGGCGCGGCCGCGGCGTAGGCCTGCATCTTGGCCGCGATGGCGGCGCTAGACTGATAGTTGCTAAAAAAGCTATCGGTGGACGGGTCGGGCACAGTCGCAGGTGGGGTCGGTCCCGTAGTGGTGGTCGTCTTCGACGTCGACGTGGTCGTGGATGAGGTCTTTGCTGTGGTCGTCGAGGTCTGCGAACACGCAGGAAGTATGTTAACAAGTAACAAGGCCAAGGCCTGTAAATACAGCTGCACTTACAGAAGAAGGCGGGGTGCCACCACCTCCTCCCGTCCCTCCCCGCTTGGCCAAACCGTTCCGCCCAAGCTCCCTCAAGAAGGTGCAGTCGAGCCCAAGTTTCATCAGCTGGTTCCTCTCGGCGGCGTTCTTGACCCTGATATCAGCATTACCCCCTTAATCATACAAACAATTAACTTTAAACAAGAAAGGTCGCAGCGAGAGACAGCGACTAACCGAGACGGATGCGGTGCGTCCACACATCCAAACCGAGTGCGACGAGCTGAGAGTGCTGCTCCGCATCCATGACGGCGCAACGGTGAAGCTCCTGGACCTCAGGCGCGGGCGACGCGCCGGCGAGGAGGAGCGATAACAAGAGAGGCAGCAGGCGGGCGATGAGGTACTTCATTTTGGGGTAAGCGAAAGAACCTCGGGGGTCCCATAACCGTATTTAACGACGAGAAGAAGCCGTGGAATGACCCTTGGCTGAAGCGGAGCGCGGCAGAAAAAGCAAGCGGAACGGGTGCAGCCCAATTCAAAATAGGTGGTGGGGTCGTAGGCGCATGCAGATTAGTACGCGTCCCCTCGTCGGCCCCGTCCATGAGTGATGTGCGGTTGCCGGTGGGCCGGGCGTGCTTTTGATAGCGGAGATAGTGGGGCTCCTGCCTCTTCCTGCAGTCCTCCCGCCGCCGTCGCGCCACTCAGCATGGACCCACCGCGTCCGTGCTTTGAGGTGGTCAACTTTTGGCGTCGCCATTCTCAGGTATACATATTTACTACGTACATGCATCATTATTAATATTCTGCAATAAAGAATCTACATACGCACAAGTTCTACAGTTGAACCATTCTCCAGCTTATAAAAAAGAACGCCACTTAACATGCGAAAAGTCGCTCTTTGACACGCATAAAGTACATCTCCCTATTACCACACAGTGGCTTGCCTAAAGAAGTACAGCAGGTACGTAGTCAGCAAGAACACGGCAAAACCAATGGCCGTAACGCTCATCGTCGTCAAGACAATCGCAGTTCGGGGGGTATCGAATATCACGTACACCTTTTACAAGAACTTTAAGAACCGAGCGAACATCACAGCTATAAATACAAACCACAAATTCATGAGTTAGTGGGCAGTACTCGTCTTCGGCGACCTCCGCTCGGAAGTGATAAAGCTCAGCGCCCTGAAGGTAAAAGCAATGTTCAAACTACGCTAGGTTTTATGGCAGCGCCTACCTCCCATACTATCCCGTCACCGGCTTTCGGATCCATCAAAACGCTCGTCGCATTTTTGGTTTTATTGCATGAAGAAGCGGCTGCATAAACATCAAATTAATAAGCAGCCGCGCGGAGGACCGAATACGCACTTCCGAGGCAGAAATCAGTCCTGTTGTTGAGCTCGGTCAATCGATAACGGCTCGTCAAGTTAAAAGTTGTGACTCCGTATTGAAAGAGGCTGAATTGCGGAATGAAAATTTTATCGTACAAAACGCGTTGGGCCTAGGACGACGAGCGAAATATCGTCAGCTTGTGAAATACATCAGTCGCACAGTACCCGATCTATGCAGTCAGAGTTTGCGACCAGCATTGACGTGGCGTCGTCGTCCGTGCAAGCGCAAGCCGTCCTGCTTTCCCCACTCGGACACCTCTTGTAGCTTCCGGTCCGCTTGGATATCGAGTAGCGATCATTGTATCGAGGAGCCAGTGGGTCCGCGTTGTAAATATTCTGAGAAGTAGGAACAGCTGTCCCGAGAGACGATGGCGGTCGGTAGTTTACCTGCATGGGGTGCGATCGAATTTAGCGGAGAATAGAGACAAAAAAAGAAAAGGGAGAGGCGCGTACCGGCAGCATTTCAATCTGCGAAACCCCGCCCAGGAACGTCAAGTTTAGATACAACAGTTCGTACTTGGACACATCCGTTTTCAACTGCAGGTATCTCGTCGGCGGACAATAGTCGACAAGCCGAATTGTCAGACCCACGTTTGTGCACGTTAAGGGTGCTAGCAGCGGTCTCACTGTGAACGTGCCTTGACCCTTCAACCGTTAGTGAGGCTGAATGTTAAGTGCATACCTACTTGTACTCCGACATCTTGTAACGCAACAGACGTCGAATACGTGTTCGAGAAAGAATCCAGCGTACTGCTAATGTCGTAGGAGTACAGGCTAGGGTTCGATATGAATACAGACAAGCCGGACGCAGGCCCTTCAACTATCGGCACCGTACTTGCAACAAGCTTGGAGCTCAGGGTTATGTTTGACTTAAATCCGAGGTAGTAGGCGCTCGTTAACGTGCTTGAGCTTTCTAGCGAAACCCGGCATGTCGCCACTTGAAGCTTCCACGACCGCGCCTGAATACGTTAACCGTTTCCCACCGGTAGAGACCTACCCTCGATGCAACCGAAGGAAAGGTACCAGCAACGTAGGCGGAATTGAGATCAAAAAGACTCCATTGCCCAGGTGCAAATGTCGAGGACGCTAAAGCCCCAGCAAAGGCGCCGACCTTATCACTTTGCATGAGTACACGTAGGGCGTGCAGCTCCTTACCCTAACTACTGTTGGACTCGAATAGTCAAGAATTATACCCCATCCAGTTGTCGCAACTATCGCAGACCCCTTCACTGTGCCCATCAGCGGAAGAAATGAGGGCGAACCTTACATGACGGGTCGAATGCAAAACTTCCGGAAGCGACGGTCACGTCAGCCACACCGTTCACAAACGAGCTAAAGGTTACAGACTGGCTGGCCGTCGTTGCACGCTCTTTGAACGAACGGAAGTCGAACATACTCCATTTCCCGCTTGGCGCTATTCCGAGCACAGTCGGGGCTTTGACAACGAGAGCAGTAGCCGTAACCGGATCGACGATGTTAAGTATCAAATAAGAGCCCCCCAAAGCGGTAATCGACTTCCCGATGTCGCTGTACTGCCAGCCACTCGCGCCCGTGCTCGACGAGAGCGTTAGGTTGACGGGTTGAAGGGATAGGCCGGAGACAACGCTACGGATGAGGTTTGGTGAAAAGGAAAGGCTCTGCTGAATAGCTGGAGAAGCCGAATCTGCGATGAAGTCACGCCCTATCGAAGCCGTAGCTAAAAGTCCGTCCGCGCTGACGGCTTGAATAATCGCGTGGCCGCCGACATCCAAGGTTATGTTGTGGCCGACATGGAAGTCGCTGAAGGCGCCGCCGCTCGGTTTGTATACATAGAATTGTACGATTCCACCGCCGCTGAAGATAGGTACGAGGCTGGCGTCGAAGGAATCATCAGCAGTGGCTATAAGAGAATCCGTCGGCACAACGCTTGTCCCAGGCAACATCCCGTCCGCTAAGGACGGTAGCAGATTCGTCGCTGCCTTTAATTGACCGGCCGTCCACAGTTTAATAGCGATAGTATTGCCCACATCGTCCACCAGCACTTCCCCAATATCTCCTGAACCAAAGCCGATGTAATTAGTGATCTCTGCCATGTTAAGCGACGCAGAGGAGCCGTAGAACACTCGATTTAGCGTGGTCTGAAGGCAGAGGAGCTGATGTGACTTCGAGGACCGGAAACTCCTAAAAACGTCACTTGATGACTGACTTTGCAGCTGATATGCCTTCATCCAGTTATTTCCACGGTCGGAAGATCTCCAGATCTCGGTTCCAAACACGAAGAGATCGACCCCGTTAGCGTGAAACGTCATGCCGGTCACCACGGTATTGGAGGGGAACGTGAACAAGGTTACAAGAGAGGTGCTAGCAGAGCTATTAATCTGCGTTCCATCGATAACAACGCTGGCCCCGTAGGCGCAGTATGTAGATCCGCAGCTTCCCAAGAACTTGCCGATTAAGTAGATGTTCCGATTCATGACCGCGTCTCGCTGCACAGCGACGAAGCTCGCATTGGCGCCGGCACCCGGAACACTAGTCGCTTTAATCGCGCTAGACCACGAGTTTACCAAAATGCCAGGGTTGTTTGCATAAATCAAGCTGTCCCTGGGTGTTTTGGCAGCGAAAATTAAAAAAGCATAGCTAGCTTCCATGCGGAAGCAAAAGGCATTAGTTGTCAATAATGCCGCCGAGGCCCCCGAGTCAATAGCTGACTGCCCCGTAATCGCTTGTGTCACATTCGAGCTCGACTGTCCCGCGTAATTCATTGTGATGTAGTACAGTCCCGACGAAGTGTAGAACAGAACGAGCGGCCTCAAAATAGCAATGTCAGTTGGCACCAGGTTGCTGCAATTGATTTTAGGGGCCCCAATGCACAATGATCCTGACATCCACGGTTGGCCAGTGGGATTCTTAGTTAAATCCCGAAGCGAAAAACTATACTGGAAGCCGTCTCCAGAAGATGCAAGTAGAAACCTCGTTGGCGTGGAGGTCAGCAAAATCATAGAGTTCTTTTGTGAGCACTCGTCGCATGCAAACTTCGCTGACGTCGGCGTGAAACCCTCCGTTGCTAACGCTGAGGCAAGCGATTCGCGTGCTGTCTGACCGTCGCTTCAGTTTTCGCTCGATTAGCAAGCAAGTACCGAGTTCACACTGCGCATGAGGTATCCAGTGTTGAACGAATTGATGTAAGGGACGCTGATGTCATATGTTCGGTCGGCTGTCGAGCACGACAAAACGGACGCCATCTGCCTCGACACTTTTAAAAGAAGGGGCACGGAGCTTTGCATATTCTTCGTCGGCATGTCGAAGAACCATCCACTGCCCTTTACTTTCCTTAGCGGAGCATAAAACACAAAATCACGTTACGTTCGACACCCCCAGCTTGACGTCAAACGCGTTGCTAAGATTGAAAACGCTTGCGACGGGTGGCGTGGCGATGGAACTGAATACTTGTGAAAGAGAGCTGCTCTGTGACGATGCATCGGCTGCGGGATTTGTAACGGTGACAGTAAAGGTGGGCATCGCAGATCCCAAGAACCTCTGGTGCAATGGAAGAGTAGAGGTGGGGTCCCAGTCACATTCAACGTGGTAGTTGAAACAATCAGCTGGTCCCTGTTAAAGACGTGCGAACGCATCTGCATACCTCGTTTTGTGTCGACACGCAGCGGCAAGATTGTGAAGGAGGCGGGAGACCCTTGACTCGTCGAGCTGTACGTGCCCAGCCCGGTTGACAGCGACTGCATGAAGGGTTGGTCGCTGACCTGAAGGCGGACGTTTTTTACTCCAGGCGTCGAGAACGAGTACGAGACAGTCGGGGGCATTCCAGTAGAATTCGACAGCGCATAGCTATTTTGACCATCATCGAAGTCGAAGGAGTAGTAGAAAGTCCCGGTTGCGTTTGGAACTGTCGTGCCACCAGCGTCGAACTGCACAATTTCCCCGCAATACAGAGTCTGTGAGCTCGCACTGAGAGACAGGCGGGGTAATATGCCGTTGGCAGTGGATATCGGCGCGTTGAATAGAGCGCCGCGGCTGAGGTCCATCACCCACAGCTTCGGTGGCTTGGAAGCGGCGTTCGAATTCTTATCGTGCACACTAATTGCAAAATGAGGCGACACTTTTTATTAATATATCTACTAAAACTCGCTACGAAGTACCCGACACTGAAAGCTTCTTAAGGTGCTCCATGAACACCTGCAAGCTGACATCATCCGTAGGGATGGCTTGACCGGCGTTCCCACTGGGAGATGTCCCGTACTGACCATAAGCGGGCGGTGTTACGTGAGTGGTAGAAGGGTTGACCTTCGAGAGCAGGAAACGCGCCTGAGAACCGCCCTGGTCCGTATCAATCCAACGGGGAATCGGGAAACGGTCCAAGAGAAGCTCCTACAATGGTTTTAGTCGGTGTCAAGGTAACACGAACAAACCTGAGCGTCAGCCTTAGGCGCCTCCAAAAGAGATTTGAAGTTTTCATATCCAGGCTGTTCGTGGTACTTCGCCTTTCTCCAAGCCGCTATAGTTTCGCCGTGCCAAATGAGAACGTGGAAGAATGTGTCGAGTAACAAAATGGTATCCGGTTTAATTGAGATGGAATCTAGCAGAACTGGCTCCGGAGGTCCATTGAAGCTGTAGGACATCAATGTCGGTTGAATCATAATCAACGAGTTATTAACGTCTTCGCGATTCAGTATATGCCTGCCAACAACTGTCAGAAGTCTTCCTGATACACCATTACGAGGTAGAAACATTACCGGTAATAAGCTGTCTCATCAGGACTGTTGTTAAAGACGTGCAAGAACTGACTGCGCCGAAGATGGAACATGAACTGGGGGTAGATGGAGAAATTATCATTAAGCCGGAAGCTCGATGGATCGTCTTTTCTATAGTCCGCAAACTTCTGGCACTGCAAAGCGTCAGTTTGGTCCATGAAAAAGTCAAACCAGTCGAATAAGCATCCTGTCAAGCCAACGCAAAACATCCGGGCCGTCGTCAATCTCGGCTTTGAAAATCGCAATGCGTGCCATAACGACTGCAGCTGCCTCCTGGTCGAAAGAGGCAGCAATTTCCGGACTCCCCGCGTCCGCATAACTATTGCCATTAGAACAACGTCGAACCTCTCAACAAAGTACCTCCTAGCTACTGTTGTGACCCGAAGCCGGTATTGACCGCTCGAGTGTTGGTATAAGGTGACGAACTGGATAAGGCCCCTCGACCCCGGCTGCACCACCTGTTGTTGCTGCTGAGCAACTTCAAAGTACATTGCCACGGTCGTTTTCGGAGTTATGCCGCACATTTTCCACGCGCTCGTCCCCGAAATACCAATTTCCTACAAGGATGAGCAAAATATTAAAGACAGCAACCATACCGTTTCGCCAACAGCCGGTGTTTTCTTGTTCGCGGACACAGCGGGACCGATAAGCCCACAAACACGGAGCTCCCGCGTCGTTTGTACTTCCAACGACGCATTAAAGCCCATCTGCAAAAAGCCCTCGGCATCCTTATTGAAGACACGAATGAAGGACTGCTTAAATATAACCGTGTTGAAACTATCCGAGAGGACCATGTTCCCGTTCGACGCGTTCACGAGGCTCTTCATCTCCATCAAACCGACTTGGTCCAAACAAGCAGCGAAGATATCGACAACGTATCCCTTATCTGTCACACGACGTGCCAACCCCTCGTAGAACTTCGACGACTTCTTGGCGTAACGCGCCACGTCCTTCTCAAGATCGTTGTGGGAACGGATGGGCTCCCGAAGTTCGGGACCGACAACCATTCCGGGGCCGTCCGTACAGGCGCCGCCAGAGAAGAGCAAGATGCGCGCACCCGTATTCGAGAACGACGATTCCAAAAGACCCAGAGCAACGGACAGCGCGGTGCCAGTGCAACGCAGCGGCCTGCGATCGTTCTGCACCGGCCACGGATCCTGCTGCAGCTGCTCGATGGTGGTGGTCAGAGTGAAGTCACACTGTGACACGGGCATCAAAAACCTAACAACGTTCAACGACCACGCATGATACATCAAGGAGTGTACCTTTGAGCACCGCCCACCTGCGGAGGAGCCGGCTGTCCCGGGCGCCCTTGTGGCATTGATCGCTGGGTTGCCTGTCCAAGACCAAGCATCTCCTGGATCTGCTTCGACGAGTAGTCCTTGCTGCCTCGGAATACGTAAGACTTTGGGCACTCGCTGTGTCCAAGCTCATGCACGTGGGCCTGCAGGCGATCAGTCAACCCAAATGCAACAAAATCAAACACGCGACAACCCATATACCATCGTGCCAAAGGTGATCAAGCCGACGAGAGAGTGAGGGGGCAAGAGCGACAAGCTGACAATGAGGGCATCTTTTAGAGCCTTTAAGTCCTCCTCGTCCACGCATGTGTCGACAACGTAAAGGAAGATAGGAGGAAGCGCGGGCGGTTTGTTCAAGATGTATTCGATGGTCGTGTACTGCTGCAGCAACTCGGGCGGGAGCGAGTTCGTCCCGATGTCGTTATACTGTGCGGGGAACTGATTCCTCTGCAAACAAAAAGGACAGATCCACAGCTTGCTTCGCACGTCAATCTGGCTGGAGAGCGACCACGCGGTCAGACAACGGCGGAAGCAATCTCGCATGCTTACCAGTATGGGTTCAGAATAGCGCGGCAAGGCGGACGACAGGTGACAGGCTCATATCTGAGCAGGCTGTTCGACTCCCCTCGATCCTTCAGGGGCGTGTAGAGGCATCCGATCGGGACAACCATGCGCGTCGCTTCGAGCCTGGTCGAAGGCCAAACGTTCCACGCCAGTCGAATGCCATCAGTGTCCTGTACAGGGCATCGCTTGATCAGCACCATGGACATCGCGCGGCGACTCGATCGCGGCCATAACTGACCTCGATCTCCTCGAAGGGGTTGGCCATCGTCGTTCGCTCTGGCTCTTTGAAAATTCGCCGCGAAGGAATGTACGATTAACGACTAACGTGGAAGTCGTTGTCGACACAGCACGCCTCGAAATGATTTAAACAGCGGCAATGATATTAATATTATTACGAGAAACCAAAACGGCTTTTGAATCCCGTCTGACTAGTCCCTGCCTCCCCAGAACCCGGCGTCGACGTGTCAATCGGCTTCACCGCGGCCTCTTGCGCCGGAGGCGGCGGCGCGAAGTCCATTGGCGGCGCGACAGGCTTATAATTCTCGGCGCTCATTCGGCTGAACATAGCGCCAAAGCCCTCCATCAACGCTAAGAAGATGCCGCCAAACGCCGCCGACACCATGATCGCCCTCGGACCCGACCGCGCCGCCAAAATGCCCCCAGTCGCCGCGCCGGCCATGATAGCATTCCACGAGTCTTCCTTGCCACGCACGTACGCCAGCGTGCAGTCCCCTGCATTGAAGAGCCCTGACCAAACCGCGAAATTTCCACCCAGGACCGGTGCCCGCGCCTTCACCGCCGCGAGCGCCCCAGATAAACGGTCGCCCCTTGGTGAGTTGCGGTAGCCCTTAAAGCCGTGCCAGATGGACCCGCCAATCGAACCCATCGCAAATCCAACACCGACGTCGTAGACGACGACGTATGGACAGGGATCCCTAGAGTGGTCCTGAATCGACTCGTGCGAAAGATACGTGGACATCTAGAGCAATGCGAGGCCCATTTTAGTCCACCTCTCGTTCAGCCGGCGCTCCTCACCTTGCTATGATATGATGCAAAGGGACTGTTAAAGGACGGAGATGAAGGACCTTCCGGTCGAGCGCCAACGAGCTACGTGAATCGATGCACCGAGCCCGGACGCGATGAATGCGGTGAGAGCAGAATTGTCCACTCCGATTTCGCCTTTTTCCCAACAGTTGACAACTCCTTCACAAATGACGTCGATATATTTATGCAAGATTACTGTTTGTGACGATAGTGCTGTAATCACATGTTCTTCTGTATGGACGAAAGGAAAATGTTTTTGAGGATTTTGGGAAGCTCCTTCGTGTCCAGGCACACAAATCCATTACCGGGCATGGCCTTCGCAAGTCTGTTCGTACACATTAGCAAAACCTTAACGGCAAACTGGAGGTCACTTACTGGTCGGCTTGGTCTTGCAGAGATCCAATGAAGACCATGAAGGCGTTAACTTTCTCGTTCGACTTCAGTTCTATGTGGAGCAAATATCAGTGTCTAGCCTTGCTACTGCGAGAGGCACGAACCCGAGGCAATTGTGGCCGGATGTAGGTTGTACTGCTGGAGATTAGCATCGGATAGAACTAATACGAAGTAATCATCCGCCTCCTCCTTCGTTATGTTTCTGATCGCAGTTGTAACTGCGTTTAAAGTGTTGTCTGCAACGTTCCAATTAGACGAACGTAATACCAGATCTTGAAAGTACCTCCGGAGAGACAGTACTGAGCATGCCCATCCATTTTCGACAGGATTGTAAACATTTCTTTCTCATTCTTCGGATATTTGCCCTCCTTCACAAACTCAATATCTGGAGAATCACCCTGAATAATGTCAGTTTCTGATTGCTAATCGCTGAGCCATACAGAGTGTCCCGCAATCCGGTATTCAAATTTGTGCTCGAAGTTTTTAAAGGCCTCCATTATCACTAATAAAGTTAGCGCAAAGAAGAGAAGCGGAGCCCTAACATAAAGCGCATTCGAGGCTGCGGTCAAGGCGGGAGTCATGGCCGTTGAATCTCATCATAGATGCCGAGAGGTCGAATACGAAATACATTTTTTTTGGCTTTTGCTGGAACCCGGGATCATCAGTGTTTTCTCCGCGGCGTTTGTAGATAGCGCGTTCCCCGGTAACCCCCTCTATTCTACTCTGGATTAGCGCGTCGATCACAGAAACGTAACACTCACAACTTGGTGTCATCCACATCGCCAGTCGACTGGTTTCGAAGCCACACTCGCTCTTTCTTCTTTGCCTCCGTCGCTTCAAGGACAGCCCGAAGCTCACGGACCTCCCGTCGGATGTTATTCATGTACTTAGTGTAGGACTGCTCACCATTAGTTATCGAAGAGAAGGAGAATCATCGACTTTACTCACGTCCATGTCTTTTTGGTTCATATCAAGTTGCTGCAGCCTTTTCTTCATCGCGAGATTATGCAAATCTTTCTGCGCGTCGGTCACTTCCTTCGGCACGTCGTTCGCCGTGCGCAATGCAAAGGTGGTAAGATCGACGGTGCCGCTCTTCCTCCCTTCGGTCATCTCCGGATCGGACGCGCCTCCCCCTCCTCCCC
>JADGJL010000714.1:0-15077 GCA_027600665.1 Irineochytrium annulatum
TCTACCTCCCGCTCCCCAAGCCCCTCCTACCACCCCTACGTTGCCTCGGACGCGTCCACCGGCGACGGAGTCTACCGCTGCCCGATGCCCAACTGCCGCCGCATGTTCAAGCGTCAGTACAACCTCCAGTGCCACCTCTCCTCTCACCAGTCTCTCAAGCCTCACTCGTGCGATGTCCACGGCTGCGGCGTGAGGTTCAGGAGAAAGCAGGACCTGAGGCGGCACGCGAGGTCTGTGCATCAGGTGACCGTGGAGGGTCCCAATGGAGGACTGGGGGTGGGAAGTAGCAGGCATCCGTGCGACGCGTGCGGGAAGTGGTTCGCGAGGAAGGATGGGTTGATTGTGCATCGGAGGATTTGTCCGGCGGTCAATGGAACCGAGGGGCTGGGGGAAGGCGTGGGGAGGGAGTAGTTTGGCTGGATATTGGAGTCCTGGGATGACGATTGCATTCGCACATTTTATTGCATTGGCATATTTTTCGTAATAGTATCATTAGACTTTCATGCTCAGAATCATTCCTTTCTAGTCCACCATGTTGGACAAAATGTCAACATGGAGCGATGCTGTCACTGATCCTGACCTCCGGCGAGACCTCGCATGCGCCTGCGACTCCCGACCGACTCTCGGAGCCCTCCTGGACCGCCTCGTCACTCACCTCGTCTCAAAGGCGCCGCGCGCAGCCGTCGCGGTCGCCGGGGCCGCAAACGCACCAAAATCCGCGTCGAAGTCCATCACCAGCATCAAGGACCCAGGCCCGCGCCTGGCCGTCATCCACGACCTTTCCTTCACCTCCCCCGTCCGCAAGAAGGCCGATCTAGTCGTTTGTTCCCACGCCGTCCTCCTTGTGACTCCCGGCGTCGCCTCGTTAACGGATCCCCTTGCGGTCTTACCTACTTCAATCCTTCGACATATCGCGTGTTTGCCGACGCCAAATAAGCAGAAGCCGCATTATACTTTTTGCCTCCTCACAGACGCGTCGGCTGCGGATGCGGCGAAGGGCCAGGCGGCCGTTGAGCCGATCTTGTTCGGGCTAGACGACTGCGGCACGCTCCTGAAGGTCACCATTAACGAAGGCAACAGTCCTGCCAAAGAAATCACGCACGCGAAGCCAACCTCGAAGTCCCGCGAGCTCGTCTCCCTCCTCACCCGCCTCCTGCCCTCCGCCACCATGCACGAGCCCGACGCCAAGACCTTCACCTCCATCAAGTCAAAGCCCAAGCTGCCGCTACCATACCTCCCGTGCCACGTCCGCGCCAAGGAGAGTTTCCTGTATCTACTCCCCAACGGCGTGCTGTGTGGGTTTAAGAAGCCCTTCATGTTCCTCCCCGCGAGCGTAATGGAGAGGGTTGAGGTCGCCGGGATTACGACGAGGAGTTTCAGTCTTGCCATGCGGGTGAAGACGGGTGGGGAGGAGGAGGAGGTCGAGGAAGGGGAGCCGGATTTGGTTGTCGAGATGATTGAAAGGGATGAGTATGATGGCGTTGTAACGTACTGCCGGAAGGTCGGGATCAGGTTTGGGCAGAGGGATAAGGGTGTTAGTGACGAGATGAAAAGGGCGGCGTCTGCGCGGTGGGGTGGCGGGGGTCGCGGGGTTATAAATGGCGACGGTGATGGTGATGAACCGGCGCAAAATGGAAGCGGGGACGCGCAGCAGGATGAGGATGACGAGTCAGAGTTTGAGGGCAAGTCGGAGGATGATAACGTGTGTGACTTTTTCACGTTATGAGCTGTCTCGTGCTAACGTAACTTTAGCTCGCGGAGGAGTACGATAGCGAGCACCAGACGGATTCAGGGTCTTCGGATGACGAGGACGGAGGCGATGGGAATGGGAGCGACGAAGAAGGTGAAGACGAGGACGGAGTCGGAGAAGATCAAGAGCCGAAGCGGGACAAGCGCGGGCATTTCTTCAGTGAGCGCGGACCAGCACCAAAGCGGATGAAGCAAGACATGGGCCTGAGGGGATGGGCAAAGAGTGAAGCCGAAGTCGTTGAGCTACAAAGTGAAGACGAGGAGGAGGTTGACGAGCTGGAATAGCCTATTCTGGGGCTTTCAGTTTTCCTTGATTCGTATGACCAACGAATAATGAAAAGCGTGACTTGCATGACTGTTTCAGGTCAATCTTATCGTCGAAGCGATAAAGCCGCGAAATTTTCAACGGCCGTCATCGCATCGCGCGCCTACCCACTGCCCGTCCTCGTTCCTCATCAGCGCCATGCTTACCATCAGAGCCGTCACGGCATCCGCATCGGTGTCATCGAGACGGTCGGCCGGTGTCTTCCCGCGGGACGGTGGCCCAACAACCTTGGTCAGATCTCGGGGGTCGTCGATGGCTGGAGGCCGATCCTGCACCACGCCGGCCGCGCAGGGTCTGGCAATGGACAAATCAGCTCGCTCTCGGCGTCAGTGTATCTGCACATGCGGCCACCGATCCCCGCAGCCACAACGGCGGCAGCTTTCGACATTCGCCACGCTCGCCTCGAACCAGCACCTTAACCCCTCCGAGCCCCTGGACTTTGTGGATCCGTCCTCTCGGGGCCTCCCGAACCACATTTCCCTCACGTCCTCCAACACGACCGCCGCCTCAACAGCCAAATCCTCATCCACGAGGACCTCATCCGCGTCCAAGGCCGCCCCGAAGCCGTCGCACGGCTTTTACAACAATCGCGTACTGGAGCGGTATGCCGAGCGGGAGACGAAGCGCGTCACGCTGAGGCAGCTGACCGTGTTCGGGAGGCATCTGACCGAGGAGAAGCTTATCAAGTCGGCAAATTATGTGAGGGAGGAGCTACCCGTGCGGCTAGCGCATCGTATTCGAGGTTTGCACGAGCCTCATTTATTCACGTCGGCATCCCCACTGAGCCCGTTTATGTCCTCAGATTTCCAACATCTTCCGTTCATTGTGGGAACGAACCCACACATTGAACAGCTTTACAACCTCTACTGGGACGCATTCGAGCGGTTCCGGTCTTTTGGTGAGATTAAAACGCTGGAGGAGAACCGCGAATTTTGTGAGCTTGTGGAGGAGATGCTGGAGCGGCATCTTGTCGCCATCCCGCAGCTGGCCATGGGGATTGCGGAGTCGTCCGAGCACTTAACGCCGGCTGTAGCTGACCGCTTTATGAATGAGATGCTAAGGTTTGTTTTATCGGAGAGCGGGCGCTATCGCCAATTTTCTAATATAACCTATCACTCAAAGATCACGCATCGGCCGCCGCGTCCTCGCCGAGCAGCACATCACCCTCTCGGCCGTCTTTGACGGCCGCGAGGCTCACGACGACGGCTGGATCGGCATCGTGAACACCAAATGCCGCGCGTCGGACGTCATTCACCTCTGCTCCACCCTCGCCGGCAACCTTTTCCGCGAGTCCAACCCCAACACCCTTTTACAACCGCCGGAGGTTCTCATCGACGGCCACAAAGACGCACACTTCACCTACATCCCGGATCACATCGAGTACATCGTCTTTGAGCTGATCCGGAACTCCATGCGCGCCACGTTGAACGCGCACGGGGATCGGTGTGCGGCGGGCGGGGCACCGCTGCCGCCGATCAGGGTGACGGTGGGGAGGTGCGACACGGCGATTACGTTCCGGGTGTCGGATCAGGGCGGCGGTATCAAGAAGGAGGCACTGGCCAACATGTGGTCGTATGTGGACGCGTCAAAAAGGACGTTGATGAACTTTGAGAGGCTCCCGAAGCTGGCGGCGAAGGTCACGGAGACGGTGCCGGACGCGTTGTCTTTGGGGCTGGGGCTGCCAATGAGCAGGGTCTACGCGAATTATTGGGGTGGGGCGATGGCCCTGCATTCGATGCATGGGTATGGGACGGATGCGTATGTGAAGATTGCGGTTGGGAATCAGGTGTGTTGCTTCGTAGTTTTCCGTGACGTTGTTGAATGCCTAATGCTTTATTTTTCTGTTCAGATGGAGAACTTAACTTATGAGTCCGAGCAAGACTTCCCTCAGATCTGAGAGGATAGTCTCTTTCACCTCTCTTGTCGTTGTCCTCTACTTTCACACTCTCGTTACGACTTTTCGTGGTTCTCTTCCCTTTGAGAATGGCACCTTTGACACCCCCAATGTTAAGACATTGCACACTTCTGCACCTACCTGCACCTACGCCTTGTGGATGTCATTTATTACGGAATGTAGTTTACCTTGCATTGTGGTTCGATCAAACGTCATTGCGGAATGAATATCGTGTTGCCGTAGTTTCCGCCCTGAGTTCGGCTTTCTCCGCTGAGATTCTCGTTCATAGGGCGATGGCATATTATTTTTTTAGCCCGTTTTGTTCTTGCAGGGCAGCTCCTCTTACTTCCTGTTTATTTTTTGGTTGGATTTCTTTTATTGATCCTCACAGGGGTGCAAAATGAACAAATACACTCCGTCATCATGGGCAGGGACAGGCCTCATACGTTCACTTGTGACTCTACATTTGTTAGCTCGAGTATTCACTCCAAGTCCTGCCTCCGTTTACGCATAACTATCCACAACTGCCTCCGGACACGTGTCTCTATGGTAGACTTCGAGTACCAGTATCTGGTCTACCCTACAATCTCTTTGGGATCCTCGTCAATTCCTCCTCACTTTTCCTTCTTCCCGACCATCCTATCCGACTTCAAATCGCTTGCCGCCCCTTCCTCTGCCTCCCCAGAATGCGTCACAATCCACGCCACAAACCACCAGCCCATTGTCAGATGGATTCCGGCCGCCAGCAACCCGGCCGCAAGCCTGGTCCCGTTGTCTGCATCCTCTGGGCAACCAAACAATGGCAAATCCCCGTCCAGCAGTCGAAACACGGTGGACGACACAATTAACAGATGGTAGATGACGGCCCCAAAAGCGAGGCCTAAGCAGGTTGCTGGAGGCGGTTTTGTGAGAAACGCCGCGAGGTACGGGATGCAGCCGAACGCGAGGAGGCCTGTAATGGCGCGATGAATACACCCAGTAAGCAACCATGTAAAGACGAAGCGCGTAACACTTACCAAGGGATCCCAGCTCCGCCGTCGCGGCCATCGTTGCGTCGCCGGGCTTCGTCCACGGAAACACGGGCACCCAGTCAACCAGGCCGAAGAGACCGACAAAGTCCGCGATCGCGGCGCCGCCCTCGGCGATTGCGTGGATTAGGAAGAGGACGTAGACCATCGCTAACTGCTCGTCTTTGCTCGCGTGTTGGTGTCGAGATTGAATGGGTTCGGTGAGGCTGTCACTGAATTTTCCAGCCACTCCGCCGGCCGTCATTACGAATCCATTAACGACGACCGGCCTCATCTCATTCACGCGTCCGTCCCGGTCCGTACTTGAAGCTCGTCAAGGGCGTGCAATCGAATCGTTGGTCGCTCGACGACCGGGCTGATCTGACGAGCGTCGTTGTCCTCTTTACCGTCATCGCCACGCCATCCACGCATCCTCCTGCGCGCAGACCACGGCATTCGACCCATGGGTAACATTATATCCGGCCTCCTGCAGCGGCTATGGGGATCACGGGAGGTGCGGATCCTGATCTTGGGGATTGATCACGCGGGGAAGACGACGATTCTGTACAGGATGCAAATCGGAGAGGTAATGGCCGAGCTTGCATTTATAGTGAGGATGCTGACGATGATCACTAGGTTGTCACAACAATACCGACAATTGGATTCAACGTCGGTGAGTCTTGAACGCTGTCACGATGGAGCTGTGTCATGAACGCCATCTCTAATTCATTTCCGCTTGCTAGAAACCGTCACTTACAAAAACATCAAGTTCCAAGTATGGGATCTCGGGGGCCAGACGTCTATCCGGCCATACTGGCGGTGCTACTACGCCAACACGGACGCTATCATTTACGTCGTTGACAGCGCGGACCGGGAACGGATCGGCGTCTCGAAATCGGAGCTGACAGCGATGTTGGAGGAGGAGGAGCTGAAGGGGGCTGCATTGATGGTGTTTGCGAATAAGCAGGACATTAAAGGCGCGATGTCGGCCGCGGAGGTGGCGGAGACGTTGGGGCTGGCGGGGCTGAAGGACCGGCAGTGGACTATATTTAAGTGTAGTGCGGCGACGGGGGAGGGGTTGACGGAGGGACTGGACTGGCTGGTGAATGTGGTGCAGGGGAAGAAGTGATGAATTGGGGTGATGCTAATTTGGTGGATGGTGTTGGTGGATAATCGTACATGGAGATGGTGGCGGGATTTATATGCCAATAAATTGATTTAATTTGCTCATCAATTACTTCGCATTTACATTAACGAAGATCGTTCCGTGAGGATATTTAGTATCAATTGTGATGCAAGTGTTCAGCAATCTACCAATAAACATTCAACGCTGATATCACGCAGCCCGCGGTTGGAAAGGCATTGTCTGCCTCAGCCTGCTAGTCAACTCAACAGGCGGCCCGGCCTTCCCCCAAGAGCTGTACCGTGACGACGTCGCGGAACTCCCACCACTCCCACACTGCCATTCTATCAAATCAATCGAGTCCTCCACCTCCACCTGCATCGAGCTCTCAAGGCCCGAAAGATGCTCCGGACCCTCCTCCTCGGAGTCATCATCCTCCCACGAGTCGGACGAGCTTAAGCTGGAGCTGCTGGAGCCGGAATCGTCCTCGACGGCTGCGGCCACGACCTGCCCGTTCATGACGTACGCCGTCACAAGGCCGGGCATCAGCGCCGGTGGACTCTGCGCCGCATTGCAGATTTCAGGGCTTCGAGCCGTAGTGGTTCTTGCAGATAACACGGCCCCTTTCGTTCGCTCTGGACTGGAGGCGTTGTCGACGACCCTTGACGCCGAGTCTAGCGGCAGCTTTTCCTCGTTTTCAACAAGTATCGTCGCCAAGATTGACTTTAAAGGAGGCACGGCTCCGTGTTGCACTTTAGGCCCCCGAAATGACGAAACGTGCAGCGTGACCTCATGCTGTTCGTTTGATGGCA
The DNA here is from genome assembly GCA_027600665.1 of Irineochytrium annulatum. NCBI lineage: Eukaryota > Fungi > Chytridiomycota > Chytridiomycetes > Chytridiales > Chytridiaceae > Irineochytrium > Irineochytrium annulatum. Next base: position 6,911 of record JADGJL010000714.1, read on the forward strand.
AGTTTCCTTCAGGTGACGCGCAAAGTTGGCTTGCGTCCCGTTCTACATGCTGTGATGGCCGTAAAGTTGCACTCCGGTTGTTGTTCGCTGTGTCAGTGGCGATATCTGATGGCAATGAAAGCGTTCTCGCCGTAACCAACTCTAACGACACCGAAGGCGTCCGATACGTTCGACGCGTCGGCGGTTTTGGTGGTACGTCATGCGTATACCTTCCGACCTCAGTGTAAGCTCGAGCCCTCGACATGATCATGGCGTCAATCGCGGGCGTCTCGAAGCTTCCGCTCGCTGTGGACTGTGATGTATGACCGTGGGCCGACGACGTAAGATACGAGCCGCTTGCTGCGGGAGGAATCGGTAGGGGACCTTTCCGCGGGCCGTCTACGATGGGAGGGACGGGCAGCGGGCCCTTTCGAGGCTTTGATGACCTCGACAGCGACTCGTCCTTTGGCGGAATGTCGACGTTGAGCAGCTTTAATGGGCTGCTCTTGGTGATCTCGCTCATCTGAAACGGGTCCGCCGCCGTTTGATCGTGTTGCCCACCAGCCCAAGCCACGCTATCCGTCCCGCTATCGCTAAAAAAGGATGCGCTGGCGACGTCCATGATGCGGGAGAGCGACACGCCTAGAACGCTTGATATGGAATCCCGCCACGACGCGGGGCCATGGGAGGAAACGGACGCCCCGTCATTAAAACTCGCCGAGTTACTGCCTAGGACCGCGAACGACGGCAGCTCCGCATGCGGTTGTTCCGCTGCTGAGTAGGCGGATGTTCCTATATATCGCGGACCTTCCGGGGGCTCCGCGTCTGCTGACCGATCGACCCAACTGCCAGCGTTCAAGTCGTAAACGCGGGATCTGGTGGAGTGCCGATGGGTTGGTGCGGCCGTTGTTGTTGATGCAGTCGGCTCCGTTACCCACACCTTGCTCGGCGGTCGGACTGTCTGATAACTCGAGGCCGACCCCATGTCATCGTCCAGGATGCGTGTGCCCGTGCCATGGCTAGTGTCTGCCGCTGAGGCCGATCCCGCGGTTGTGTAGAACGCGCTCGTCCGCGACATGGAGCTAGCGGTTAAACTAGCTTGCGCGTTCAGGTGAGGGTTCGGTCGGTACGCGTTCGCGGGACGGGAGCCCGTTGCGCCGTTCACCCAAATTTGGTGCTCGACAGCAGTTGACAACGGCCGTAGCGCCATCTCGGACTTGAGCCCCTGCATGACCTGATGGACCGTCGAGACTTCTTCCAAGAAGGGCGATTCGGAGACCATGACGGGTGCTGACAAGGGTGCCGGATGCAGTCGAGCTCTTTGACGTCGCTCGACTTCCCACTCGACCCATCTTAAGAAGAAGTCAGCAGAGGGAAGCCGACATTAGGCAAACCTACGTTTTCAAAGAGACAGAACCCGGTCGATATTCGCCATCTCGTTTCCCGTGATCATCGCCCTCAATCGCTCCCGCGACCTCCCTGGTCTTCCCCCAACTAAAGTCGTCGAAGTTCCAGAAGGCGTACAATGGCAGTATAAAGTTCCAAACAGGCAGCGAAACGACGTAGATCGCCATCCATAGCAGATAAACCATCTTCCGGGTTGTCACGACTATGAGCAGGCCCGGTAAACCCAGAGTGGCTAGCATCATCATGAGGGGTAACATGGCCACTTTGCCGGTGATCATTGCGGTAAAAAGAAGCACAAAGACAAACAAAATGGCGGCCGGAAGGACAATTGTCCCGATGAGTTCTAACTAAAAATGCTAGTGAGTATACATTTGCGTTTAAAGCGCGTAAAACCCACCAGCACGACAAACTGCATGCTGAAGCAGAACACGCCACACAAATCTCTAAGCAGCACCAGCCTCAGCAGGTTATGGATTGTCGAGTTGATCCACCTCCTCCGCTGCGACAGCAACATCGAGAACGTGTCCGGGACGACGGTTCGGCAAACGGCTTGTGGCACGAAAATGAGTTTCCGCTTCGGAAACTGCCTCAGCATCAAAGTCGTAAGAAAGCGGTCTTCGCCTAAAAGGAGCAAGTTCTTCTTGTGCAGCGTCTCGACGATGTTCTCCGAGTACTCGTCCAGAATTGTCGGATTCGCCAGGATTGGGACGAGCCATGGCGACCGCTCGTACCCCTTTGGCGCCTTAATGCGGTACATGCAGAAACACCCCGGCAGACACGTGACGCCCCCAAAGACGGATTCAAACGCTTTGCCGAGGTGGTGAGAGATGTAGTACTCAAAGACTTGGATAGCCGTGACCCACGACGTGCGCTTGTTTGCAATCCGCGTCTCGCCGCAGAGGCCCATGACCGTGAGGTCGTTCTTCATCACCTGGACCATGTGTCCCAGGGACTCGGGCGCAACGATCGTATCGGCGTCAACCATAAGGACGAGCGTGTAATGGTCCGGCCGAACGCCGCGGGCTACTTTGGGAATCTTCCAGGACAGGTCGTAGTCAAGCGGGGACATGCGGTCGTTAAACATCACGCGCGAGAGAAAGTTCATCAAGATTAGCTGCGAGTCCCGCTTGCCACGGTTGCCGGCCTTCTTTTCCTGTGGCCGTTGCTCCGCCGGCGTCCCGCACTTCACGACGACCACAACTGGCACGGAGCCGCCGCATTTGTGGTGGTACCGTCCAGCGTACTGTAAACAATTAGGAAACGCGGCGAAAAAAAACAATAAGCATACCACTTTGGCCATGTTATGCTGCTTCTCCCCATCCGCAATCGCGAGGTAGCTCTTCGCCTCCGGGAACATCAGCTCCTCGTCCTGTTCAATCATCGACACGATCGCGTCGGGTGTCGACTTATCGTTCCCAGAGCCCGTGATCAGACCATCGGCGATGATAAACAGAAGCTTGTGAGTATCCGGGTAGTCCGTGCTTGCCAGGGATTCGAGCGTGTTCCGGATCCCCTCCTCGCCCTCGGAGTAGCAGGTAACCAGCATGATAGTATAGTGGTCGTCCTTCGTGGCGACCGGCCTTCCGTTGCCTGGGAATATAGGCGAGATCGGCATCGTGGCGAATGATGCCGTGTTGTGGCGCCCGAGAATGTCGCTACCTCCCTGCAGCACAGGACCCGCACTCCGTGGGTATTCTATCGACGCCACATTCGACGGGTGACCGAGTGATGCCCCTTCGTAGCCACAATACGTGCCCACCGCCATCCCCTCCTCCACGGGTAGCAGCCTCCCAGCGGGCCCTCTCCTATTCTTTCGCCGCGTGAGCCTGTGCGAAATGAACCAGTGAAACAAGATGGCCATGATGAATCTGACACTGACGACGCAGAGTACGACAGAAAGGCAGATGGCCTCGGCGAAGTTGGCAGCCACGCACCCGATGGTCGCCTGCTCGACGTATCCGACGATATAGGATTGACGGAGGCACAGGCTCGCCTCGATAGCCGATTGGGATGATGAGAGCGATACCGTCCCGTCACGGCCCAGGCTCCTTTGCAAGACTGCGCTCAGAACCGGGTCCGTGTTTGTGAACTGGCGGGACGGGTCCGAGGCAAAGTAGGCCGTCAGGTTCAGGACCGCACCGTTGTAGGCGACCAGCGTGTGTGGCGGACGGGTATTGTTTGCGAGATCAGCCCAGCTGAAGAAGGCCTTTGATTTTGGCATGAGGCCGCCGAGCCAGGTGTAATCGGGGCATGGCTGCGAGTTGCCAGGCTCAAGTCCGGGTGACCCGGGAATCCGGTTTGGGACCCTGCAGACGTAGGTGCTCGGGCCATAGTATCTCGCGCACTGGTCGTAGTCGGGCTCGAAAAGAGGCGTGATGTCGACGCCGTGCCAGTCGGCCGTCAACACGATGTTTCCTCTGTCGCTCAGGCGACTCGCGACCTTGTCGAAGTCGTAGATATAGCCGTGGATAATGATGTCGTCGCGATATTGGTTGGTGTAATGATCTGACTGGAGCAGCGCGTAGTTTGCCGGATCAAGCTCGTTGGTATTCGGGCAAAGTGACGGTTGCAGGCCAAAGGTGAGGAGGGCCACGGCACCCATAACTGAGAGGATAATCAAACACAAGGCAACCTTATCGGAGACGCGTTAGAATCACTGATTCCACAAGTCGGCCACGTTTAACCACGTTTAAAACAGACCTTTTCTCTCCAAGCTTGCTGTACCAGCGGATCCGGCTTCCCGAATCTCGTCAGGCAGCAACTCCAGAAGCAGCATGTTAGCAGCCGGGAGGTGAAGATCCACCAGTTGCTCTCTTCTTCGCTGGGAGGGGCGGGCCTGTACGCCGTAAGAGCCTCAGTTGGGGGAATGGTCCCACTAAGCCGATTTCGCGTAGCTGTCGCTCCTGCAAGCGTTGTCGCTCCTGCAAGACGCAAGCGCGTGAGTTCTATAGCCACATCCACAAGAGTATGACGATGTGATACCTGTCCTCGCAAACGGGAGTGGCTGGCCGGCCTTCCTCATGATCGGGTTCTGCTGCGGCACGTACTTGGCATCCGCCGCCCCAACTGGGCTCGCCAGCCTCCGTCTCATTCCTACCACTTCATGGCTCATGCGGGCGCCAGCAGCCTCGCGACGCTGCTGGGCAGGACCCACGGATGGAGACTCCGGAGCCACGCGCGGTTGACGGTTGAGCTCCAGGATCGGGCTGAGCTGGGATCGCCAGGACCCCATCAGGCTCGACCTCGTGGGATTCGGCGGCTGTTGCTGCTGCGTCGCTCGCGGGGCCACGGAGGACATGGAGACCTCGGTGACGAAGCTGTCGCCATCGACGAGGGTTGAGGGGTGGAGGACCGGCGGGTGCGCTCGAAGGTGGCCGCCGTTGTCAGGCATGCAGATGCTGGTGCAGCAGAGGAGTTTGAATTTGGCGCGTCCGACACCCTGGATGATTAGCTGCATCTTCGCTTCTTATTTACGCCGGGCTAACGATCAGCGGCACGACAAATGCTAATTATGCTCGTGTGTATGCTCTAATACATGCTCGACAATGCTCGTGTGTATGCTCTATTACGTAATGCTGGCACCCTTCCGCGTCTACTGTAGCTGCTGTAATCCCTGCTGCCCCTCTGCCATTTCACCACCATCATACTGTATCGGCTCATGCCCGTGGAAATCCAGCACCTCCTGCAAAGCGAACGTTCATTAGGGTCAGCTGCCCTATATGGCGAAATCTCCACATCAAAGCCAGAACGACTCTTACCGCATAAATCTGCGTCTTCCACTCATCCACACTCAGGTTCGCCTCAGTGAAAGACCAGTCGAACGGCGCCTCTGCCACAGGCTCGTCGGAGGCATCGTGGTAGCACGCTAAGTAGGGGTGCGAGAGCGCCTCGGAGGCGGTGATGCGCTTCCGGGGATCGAAGACTAGCATTTTTTCGAGAAGGTCCAGCGCTAAAGGAGGGAGAAAGTGGGTTTAGTCACGAAGGGCGAAGGTGAAACTGGTTCAAGCCAGCAGAAGACGGGCTTACGTAAAGGATCTTCGCCCTTGAATCGGTCCGTAAATGGAATCTTGGATCGCAAAGGCAGCGACTGGACGAACCGTAGGGTGTTCTCGCTGCAGATGGTTTGGATCACGTCCTCGGGAGGGGTACCGAGGAGCTCGGTGATAATGGAGAATTGGTGGACGTCTAATGAAAAGGCAGCCAATAAGCAAAAAAAGGTGGTATAGAGGGACTGCTTACGATCTTTGCCCGGGAACAGGGGCTTGCCCTCGAGCATCTCGGCGAAAAGGCATCCGACGCTCCAGATGTCAACGGCTTCGTCATACTTTTGCCAAGTGAGCATAATCTCAGGCGCTCGGTAGTACCGTGTCGATACGTACCTGCTGCACGTTAGCAACATTATCGGCGTGAGGTAGAAAAACCATACCCCGTCATCTGACCCTCCGTAACCCTCGCCAGCCCAAAGTCGCAAATTTTGAGGTCGCAATTCTCGTTGATAAGGATGTTACTCGGTTTCTAAGCTTCTTCGTTAGCAAACATCGACAGTTAAGGAAGAACTTACAAGATCCCGATGCACGACACCGGCTGAATGAACGTACTAGTAGACGAAGGATTGAGTCATGGGTCGTCTCTCCTCGCCAGCATCCCTTCTGCCCGTCCATACTCGTCAACACCCGCTCCCACCTCGTGCCCATCTTTCGGCTCCCCATCTTTCGTTCCTTTCATCTCCTCCTCCCGTCCCGCATGTTCCTTTCTCTCATGTCTCTTGGCCTCTTCTTCCTCTCCTGGCTTCTACATACCTTCAACCCCCTCAAAATCTGGTACAAGAAGTATTGGATGAACTGCTTCTCCAGCGGCCGTGACGTCAGTAGCCGATGCAGGTCCGTTCCTAACAGCTCAGTGACGAAGTAGATGTCCTCTACCGGCGAGATGAAAATGTCCGCGAGACTAATGATCTTCGACATACATGAGTAAAAAGCTGGCAGTCAGGAAAGATGCTTACGTTGTCGTGTCTTAAATCTTTCAGCAGCCTTAGCTCCCTGAACGTCCTTTTCGCTAGAACGGGCGACGAGAACGGCTTCATGATCTTCTTGATAGCTGCGTTCGAGCCCGTAAGTTGATCCTTCGCCGAGCAGACCAAGCCGAATGCACCCATCCCGATGGGCTGGAGGTCCACATATCTGCGCACGCCGGTTAGAAAGTGCAACGAGAAGGTAGGAGGCACTGCGAACCTGCTCGTGACCTCGAAGACGGTCCCGAAGACGCTGTGATGACAGGCCCTATCAGAACATGCGCACTACGGACGGAGGAAGGGACGACGGCAGACGGACCTGTACTGGTTGAAGCTCATCTTCCAGCTTGATCGTGTGAGATGTCGGTGTCGTTGACGTCAGGGGTCGAAACGTGCGTTTGACAGGGGACGCCTCTCACAAGCCATTAGCTGAACATGCAATCTCTGCAGAGAATTGGGGATGGTCACCATTGCAGTCGGCGGGTAGCAAGACATTGGTAGATCTTCCACGACGTATGCACCGCGACTCCTTGCGCGAATCACCGTATGTATACCTCTCTCTGCCTCGGCGCGTTGAGAGTGGGGTGGCCATTGAGACAAAGAGAAAATGGTGATAGACACCAGGAGAAACTGGAATCTAAAAGTACCAGATGGTTTATGTTTGATGCGCAATAGGACTCTGAATAAAAAGCATTATACTTCTATTTATGATCTTTTAGATCTATTACTGAAAAAGCGTTAGCTTGAAGGCCCTAAGGTCCGGGGTCACTTGATTGTTCGTTCGTTCGTTCGTTCGTTCGTTCGTACGTTTGTTCGTTTGGTTCCACTTTCATGTGTGTTGTTTAATTGGCGCCTCAGTTGACAGGGAGAAGAGGATCTTGCCGCGCGACTTGACCTGCTTTGTGACGACCTTGCCGGGTGAGCTGCACTACCGACTCGGGGGGAGCCGGCCCTGCAAGCCCGTCAACGTCGGCCCCGACCGGGTCCACCTTGTTTTCTTTGGCGCCATTGGCACCACGTCCTTCACGATGCCTGTCACGGGCGGATGCGGCACGAAGTACAAGTTGTCGATCTCGCAAACGGGCGGGACATACGAAGAGGTCAGGAAGAAACTCCTCGCCGACACCGACGCCCGCATCGGGACCTTTGACTTCCTCCTGCAGTTGTCACAGTGGGCAACTGACTTTGGAGGGAAGGACACGTCTGTACGTCTGTGAACCTCGTCGACGGTATCAGCCACTTGACATTGAGAACCTGCGTGACCCGGACGCCAGGAGGTCGTACGCCGCGACTGCGAGCTTTCTCCATTGACAGCGGTCGCCGTCGTGGCGATCGCGACGGTCGGCAAGGGCAATGTGTTCTTCGACATTGAGCACGTGGTCGTGTTCGCCGATGGCAAGCGATACGGGGCACATCATCCAGCGCCAGGTCCTGACCCCCGTGTGTGAAATGCGTCGCATGATCATCCTTAGCAAATTGCGGCCAGCAGCAGGCTGATATGCCCTTCCACGATTGTCCAGGCACCCGTCAGGCCGTCAAGAGAGAGGTCATTGTCGACGGGCGTTGGACTTCACCTGGGGCGACACTAACAGCGGTGCGTCGGGGGCATCCGAGGGAGGCCCGACGCTGGCAGAAGTGGTCAACTTCCGTCGTACTCTAACCACGCGCAGACAGACGCAGGCCCGTGCGGAACGGCTCCGGGCGTTAGCAACGGCGGTCGACAACCGGATGGCCGCCTGGACGCGTGGCGAGGCCCGCCGCGTGCTGGAC
>JADGJL010000715.1:0-15046 GCA_027600665.1 Irineochytrium annulatum
CGTCCTCCTCGGTGGGGTAATCAATCAGATGGTACTCCACCTCCTCGTCTTCCAATATCTGGATCTCTGCAAGGACGGGTGCAAGATCTATGATGGGCGCAGCATCTTCATCGCTGTAGTTGACCTCGTCAGTCATCATTATGGTTGGAATGATTGACAACGCCGGGATTTTCACAAAATCCCGGTCTCGAGGTGGGATTGGGATTTTCACGGATTTTGCAGAATCCGGCTAGGAATTTTCAGCAGCCAAACAGCCTCACACAAATTCTGCAACTTTGTGAGCATTTACGAATCTGCCAAACAGCCAGCGGATTCTTGCGAATTTTTGGTAAATCCTAGAATCGGATTTTTGGAAAATTTTCAAAAATACTAATCATCGCTGCGCTGCCAAACGAGGCCTAAAAATGCTCGAAGACAAAATGATATCATTCTGCTTAGTGCCCCCCACACATGCCAAGATATTTATTGCTATATAAACAGCGGCATTTTGAAAATACATGTATCATTGCGCATCACTCGTCATGACGCCACTAAATTAAATATTTAAATGCTGAGAAGATGACGCTAATGCAGCACAACATAATTCGGCAGCCCATACGCCTGATATCCCATCTCCTTCGCCATCTTCGCGAATCCCTCCGTCTCGATCGTATGTTGGAAAGAGAACGTCGGGAACACCGCCCCGCTCCTGTGCACGTCACCCTTGACGAGCAAAACCGTCCCGCCGACGCCGTCAACCGGCACGATCTCCTCCTTTGTGACCATGACCATGTCGTTGAGCGTTTTTCGACCCGTCTGATAGTCCTCCGCGTAACCCTCGTATACAATCACGTCGTCCTTCAGGCTTTTGAGGAACGCCCGCGACTCGTCCGTCTCCTGCCAGGTGTTTAAGTCGTAGTGCGTAAAGCCCGTCTCGGACTTCTTGGAGGCCATCAAGCAGTTCGGCGCGAGGATAGACTTGTTGTAAGCCACTAGGTCCTTGATCAAGGTATCGGGGTACGTCGAGACGTCGGCGTCGAGCCAGAGGACCCATTCCTCGTCGTCGAGGGCCATGTTGAGAAGATGATTGCGGGACTTGGCGAGGAGGGAGCGTCGCTTGTCCTGCATGTTGAGATCGTGGCGGTCCCAGTCGGCCGGGGCCGTGTTGCCAAAGTCACGCTCGGTGAAGGTTACGCGGCGGTAGGTGTTGTTAGACTGAAGAGACGCGATCTCTTTCTCGAGGACCTGGACGTACAGTCAGTACTTCGGTGACGGAAACGAGCAAACCTTCATAGTTCCGTCGTTGGAATCTGATACCAAGAATCCAAGCGAGATCAAGTTCGTAGGATACTTTAGCGCTTTAATCTTTCTAAAGTACGCGGGCCAAATCTTGGCCGTGTTCTTCGCCGGGCTGACCAGATGTTAAGGAATCGCGAGAAAAGGAATACTCATACGTAAGGATGAGCACCGTTTGCGGCTTGATGGCGAACTTTGTTGAGTAAACCTTTGACTCGGCTGACGCCACTTTGTTGACGGCGGGGACTTTAATGACTGCGGCAACGGCCTCGTGAGGGTCCTTCACTTTTTCCTTCTCCTTCGGCTGGTCCTTCCCTTTTGCCTTTGAGCCGTCATCCTCTTTCACGCCCTCCTGCTTCTCGGTCGTATCCTTTCCTTTCTCCTTGACCTTCTCCTTCTCTTTCTCCTTCTCCTTCTCCTTGCCCCAGCCTTTGTCGATACCTTCTTTCTCCTTCTTCTCCTCCTTCTCCTCCTTCTCCTTCGGCTTCGACGCCCAGTCTTTCTCAATAGCCACGTTCTTCTCCTTGTCCTTACCCTTGTCCACCTTCGAATCCACCTTCCCTCCGCTCTTTTTGCTCCAGTCCAAGGCAACGGCCGCGGCCTCGTCCAACCCTTTGTACTCCTCCTTCAGCTCGTTCAAAATCGGCGCCGGACCCTCTCCCTCGACCTTCCCATGGTCTTTCAATACCGGGACGGGTTTGAGCGGCTTGCTCGTCGCCGGCGCGCTACCGTTGACTGGGGCCATGGGGAGCTTCGAGGAGCTTTGACTCGCCCCCGCGGGGCTATGAGGAATTTCACCGTCTATTGGCGGCGATGATCGGTCGGGGGATGCAAAGTGGAGTGAGGTGGTCGACAACATAATGAGGATTCCCGCAATGGCCAGCAGCGAGACAATCCTTCGCAGCCTCGAGGCCGGCATCGGGCCGTGCGAGTGAGCGTGATGGTGGTTGTGGCCGCAGGCGTGGTCGCCCTTCTCCATCTTCTCCATGAGAGGCGCGGAGGACGCCATGCCCAGATCAAGGGAAGGAGGGGATGTGGATTTTTTAACTCCCGCCTTGCGCTGGAATTTTCCTTCTCCTTAACTAAGATTCCCTGGAGTAATCGACGCAAGGTTGTCTGCTAGAAAATACAAACGACGAGGCCTTCGTTGAATATATTTTCTAACGAGATGTCCTTTTCTGCAATGGGAAACTATAAAGTACATCTCCAGTGTTGGCCCTCGGCGCTTCAACCAGGCCGAAGACCCCGCAGCACCGTCACCTTAGCTGAAAATTTGAATATTGCATGAGTGTTATGTAGCAAGTGATTTACTCCTGTTTGAGCTGGCCAAAATTCTCGTTTAGGTGTCCACCCATGAGGGCGCTCGCTACGAACAGCGATTCTCAAGCTCTCCCGTATCGATGACAGTCCTGGCCTCGTTCACGGCCATCGCCGCGGTGGCCTTCATGGCTCTGGTCCCGTCACCGGCGGCCGCCTTCAACTCGATGACGTTCGAGAACGCGAGGGAGCTCGCACCGCTCAACTCCGGCCCGCCCGACCCTCCTCTTCAGTTCGGAATGCGCAACAAAACGACAGGGTTCATGCTTACGGGCCGCTCCGTCACGGTAAGTCCAGTGCTACATTGGGTGAACGAACTTCATCGAACTGACAATGATGGTCCCTAGCTGAACTGTATCTTTTACGGAAACTGGTCCGAATCCCAAATTGCCATCGTTGAGAACTTCTTCCAGCACCTCTCCGACCACTCTACCAGTCCGTCGCTCTTCAACGTCGTGGGCAGCTATATTGACAACTTCGGCCTTGCTCCTTCCACCCACCTGATTTATGGTGGCAGATTTGTCGACAACTACAGCCACGGCACCGCCATCAACACTTCTCAGCCGTTCAATAGCGGCCAGGTCACCTTCGGCGTCGACTACAACAGCCAGGCCATCGCCGCGGACACCTTCCAGATCGTCCTGAACAGCATCACAAACGGGCCTTTCAAGCACCGCGACAACGAAACCATCTACGCGCTCATGCCCTCCCCGGACGTCACTATCACCGACGGCTTCTTTGGCAGCGCATATTGCGCTTTCCATGACGGCCGCTTCCACTCCTTCGACAACGGCAAATCAGATTCCATCGTCACCTATGCTTTCGCGCCGAACCCGGGAACCAAGTATCTCGACGGCTGCGCGCCGAACCAGTTTGCGAGCCCGAACGGCGACCTCGGGATCGATTCGCTTGTCAACGCGCTCCACCACGAGCTTCTGGAGTCAATCACTGACCCCGGTGTGAATGCGGGCCCCGAGGGCGAGGGATACGACATTGGCCTTTACGACTTCCACGACCAGGGGGAGGTGGCGGATGTCTGCCAGACATATTTCGGCGACGCCGTTCAAACCATGAACACTGGCAACGGCGACGCGCTTTGGAACGTCATGGTGGGCGGCAAGCCCTACATGGTCCAGTCCGCGTGGGACCTCTCGATCCAGGGCTGCGTGATGCAGCGTCCCAAGGCCAGCGACCTCTGGAAAAGCCCCTTGTTCCGGAACAGTTCGACCATATTCGAAAGCGTCTGCAAGACCTACTACGGCCCGCGCCGGTGGTTCACTGGCACGCTGAGCGCCGACGGCTCCGCGTGCGAATTCGCTTACACGGGCACGACGATCGACAACAGGGCCATCAACACCGCCACCGGCAACAACGACAACTACCGCGTCAGCGCGTCCGTCACGAGCCCCTTCTTCCTCACGCTCGATTCGTCGGACTCGCCCAACCTGAGCTGGATCGAGAAGGGAGGATCAACGCCGAGCAAGGGCGGTTACGTCGTCGCGAGCAAGGACTGCAAGTACGGATACCCGACGGGCGCGCCGCCGATGAGGGTGTACTGCATGGACGATTTTTACACGTGCCGCTACACTCAAGGGAATGTGTCTTATGTCGGTGACTATCAGAAGTCGAGGGGGGACTACTGCTTCGTCAGCGTCGAGGGAGCGGTGGTGCTCGGGACGCCTTATGACTTGCTGTACGACAAAAGCGGTTAATCTTTGATTGTCGCGCGTATTTTCAGCTCGTTTCTCGTTTTTTTACATTTGCTACCTCTATGTCATAATTTATTTTCGTTTTTTCCTTAACATTATCCTTCGTTTCATGTCAATTCCTTTATGTCGTATGAATTTCTTTAGACTTACGCATGAACGTAAAGCTTGTGAACAAGATAAATGAATGCTGCTATAGTTGTGACAAATCTTGCGAATCCTATAAAAAATTGCTTCACAAGAAACGTTATAAGTGTCAATTGGTACAAATCCACATGCAGATTCATCCACCTCTATTCCCGCATCATTCCGTTACAGCCATACATTATCAGAAAGAGCAAAACAATAAATGGACGAAAAGAAAGAAATGAATAATTGATTACCCAAAAGTATTTTGGTGTGCAAAAGTTAAATGCTAAGTTGGTATGAATGAAACTCACATTTAGTCAATAATTCCTGGCATGGCATGATCAGCGTTTTGGCCGACTGAACTACAAAGCCTTCGTCACCAACCCTCAAAGCAGGCAAACTATCAGATAATTTCTTCAGGAGTGAGTTCATGCGCCTCGGGCTGCATGGACGGAGAGATAAGGACTGCTGCGTGGATATCGACGCAAGCATATCGCCCAAGGCGGGCAGCAATATTAAATACTCCACCTGCAGGTTTTTCCAGTCAAGTAAGCCCTTGCAACGCAGAGGTAAAAGGACCAAATCAGCGTATATCCCTTAATGACGGTCAGCGGTGGGCCCTCAATTAAAGCAATTCAACATGGATGCTCCAAATTTGCCAGCAGCCCGAAGAGGTCAGTGGATTCTTTGTCCCAGTTCTGGCAGCGGCGTGCAATCAGAGTCGTCAGGTTTCGGCAACGGGCCAACAGCGTTGCAAGAGCTTTAGCGTCTCCATCCTTCGACGATGAGGGGCAGAGGAAGATTGATTCATGAAAACAACTATTAAAATAAGACTTTCATAAGTCAAGCAACAACGCCGGTGACAACCCGCTCATTGTGAAGTCAATGGCGGCGCCGTGGAAGCCTTACAACTCCACCCAGTCATTTTCGATGCGTCGATAAACATCGAGCGCTTAAAGGTTTATCAAACAGCCGAACGCAGTAAGCAGGTAAGGTAGCCAGGAAAACGGATAGCGATCGAGAGGGAATCTGCGAAGTCTCGTGAACCCGGTGTATTAACTTCGATGTCAACCTTTTCGGGCCCCGTTCAAGTCGTACGTGCCGTCATCTATATCCTGTACCGGAACAAGAAAGCAAGCAAGCTCCGAACTTCAGCACTAGCGTTCAGGACGTTGGCGACGTAATGCGGATTCCTTATCCAATTCTCAGAGTGAGCGACGTGAGCTTGCAAGCCATCCTTGTCACAGCCGCTCCCCGCCACGTTGACGCACACAGATTGGGTCGTGTACGCAAACGGGGTTGACAGGCTCACGATTGCGCGCAGTTAATGCTTCGAAAGGTACTTGTAGCTCCCCGATGATTTAAAATCTTTTCCAACGCCGAGGAAAACGCTCAGCCTTCACCTCCGCTGTAAGCGCGGCCGAAGTCGCGCGCATTTCTTGACCTTCCAGTCGGATGGCAGCTCCAGGACCGTCCAAAGGATCTCCGGCGAAATATCGAGAAAATATTCGCTGCTTGCTCCTACGACAGCGAGGTTCCTCTGCGGCACCGCTGCCGACACGATGCTCGTCTTTGAACCGTCCTAAAGTTCATTGCGGCGGTGTTCAGACAGGGGGTGTGCAGAAGATGAGATCCTACAACCAGGCCGCATGAACCGCGTTGTCGGGTTTCTTATCCTGGATGGTGACTCCTTGTCTTGAATATGTCTTTAATCTCGGCCAGCGCTTCGGCAATGTCAAGCTCCCGTTGAACCGCATCTTGATGGTGGGGTGACTGCATTCGCAAGTCGTCGATCTAATGTAGGCATCACGCATTCCGCATAGAAGCAGTCGTAGAAGTAGTCATCGTTGTCCTCCGACAGGTATTGGCATATGACGCGGAGAATGCTATGATGACCAACGATGAAGGAGACAAATTGCTAATTATTGGTATGGTCAACGATGTCCGATGTTGGTGCAGCATGAAGATATGAGGGCTTGGGCCATCTCATAGACTGCAGCGAGAACCCAAATTTTAAAACAACAGATTTCTATTGTTGCAGCAAGCCTCTAACTTCCCATCGCCCCGTCATCATAACATTCCGATGTAAGTCCCATCCTATGTACCAGCGACGTCAACAACTTGAGGCCGGCCGACATCCGTAATTACCACTCTCACGTTTTATCAATGACGACCTGCTTCAGATCAATGTCCTTGTTCGTCGGCGTGTCCCCATCGAGTAGCGTGGCCTCGCTGGCAATGGCGCCGACCCGATCGCGCGAATCACTCAGACCCATGACCGACCCCACGTTGATCCCCTTGCCCGCGGAGGACTCCTGTCCACCAAAAGGAAGTCGTAATACCTCAAATGTCCGCCTATTGAGAACGCAAAATGTCAATACGAAACGAATCTTTCCATTCGCAAACTAATCCCTCACCTTGCCAGATGGATCAAGTGACTGCCGATGCTATCAGAAATCAAGCGTGAGCAAACCAAGCCCAGGACCTCAATGAGGACTACTATTTCTTACCTTATCGGCCCTCGGTCCATCTTATCCTGCATCTCGATGGCCGCTAGTACGAACAGCCGGAACTCAGAATAATCCAGCTCGGCGTTGCCCGTGATGTCAAACTCCTTGTAAATGTTCTTGATGGCGGTCGGGGAGAAGTTGAACAGGAAGCCCAACGTCTTGAACTCTGCCATTGACACCGTCTTCCCGCCGTCCTCGTCGAGAATCTCAAAGCACGTCCGCCAGTGCTGGTACATAAATTGCTTCCCTTGATCGTCCTGTAAACAATGCCGAATCAGAATTCAACAAGAGCTTTGAAAAAAGAGGGGCCACACAACAATACCTTGATCGCAACCAAGATGCACATAAGCAAGTAGAACTAAAAAAACACAACATCCCAAATCAGCACCCTGACGGCCAGTCGGGACCCACAAAGGCAAACCTCATCAAACTCCACGCTCCCGCTCCGATCCAAATCAAAGATATCAAACACGCGATAAATCTGCTTCTCCTTCAAATCCGTCGACGCCTGCATGAAGGCATTGAACTGGATGTCGTCCAGCGAGCCCGTCCCGCGCCAATCGAGCAGCTTGAATATCTCCCAGCACAGGAACGCGGACCGCGCGCTTAACAACCCTGCGAAGCAAGGCGTGGGAAATCAGATATCGTAGCACGCTCAAAAAAGCTGCGTTCAGGTCGAACGTACCATAGGTCTGGTCGAGGTGGAGGCGCTTGATGAAGCTCCACTTGACCTTCATGGTGGTGGTGGGTGGGGTGGGTGTGTGTAAATCCTTGTAGAGATGTGCAGATCTGACACGACTGATGGAGATCGTCGCGGAGGCGACCTCGCCACGGAGGACAGCATGGTGGCTCTCATAGCTGAACGAGCTTCATACACACACTGCTGGGGTTTGAAGGCGAGTTTTGACGACGGAAGTGGATAAGGTACCGCTTTCAGCTTTTTTTAACTATTTTAATCATTGGAGATCCCTGTAGTCTGCGAATTATCAAACCGGCCAAGTAAACTGTTGCTGAATCTTTTATCTTTCCTGTCGTTGTTCCACACAAAGTTTGTCCACCTCGACGAAATATTGAAGTTCCCCACGACGCTCTCAGAGTACTGCAGGACATGATCGATTAATTGACAAGGAGTTATGGGTCTACAACCAGGGTGTGGAACCGCCGTTCTGCCAAATGTAGGCTTGGAATATACTGAAGGGGGAGAGGTGGATGGCGTTGAGGCGCTGGACTGCGCTTCTGTGCTGGGGAAGAAGACCTCACTAGTGTTAGGTTGCAGCAAACAAGCACTCCAAACTAGAAAGCCAGCTTGGACATGTCCGTCTTCGTGGCCTATTGAACTAAAGGAAAGAAGAATTGCATGTCAATCGTCATTCCATTTCATATTATTCTCCATTAAATGCCACTTGCTTGCATGCAGCGTCAGACTTCGACAACGAATCTAAAAGCTCAAACATGCTGCGTATTAATCCATGGGAACTGAACTGCATGGTCAACATGTGCGCACCTCACACACCTCCATGGCCACTGGACGCACGAGCTCAGGTTGAACGTCCACCTTCTTGGCTTCCAGGCGATGGTCAGCTGAACTAAACTCGACACCTCGGGCCCAACCCTCCCGTTGCCATCCAGAACAAGGCAGCGCGACGAACGAATGCATGCTCATGGAGCATTTCCTCCCCGTTTTGACACCCAGCATGCGATCACTCCTCACACTCGCCATTGGCCTGGCCCTCCTGGCGCCGGCGATCCTCGCGGCCAAGGTGAAAGGTCGGCTGATCCCGAACGACGTGCTGCCAGGTAGATATTATGATCGCTTGCGCCATGATTTTCTCTTGCCAGCGGACGACTTAACAACTGGTTTCAATAATAGACGTGGCGCTTCTGTCCCCGAACACAAAGATCATCTTAGACGGCGGGATCTCTGTGGCGTATATTGATGATGGCGGGTCGTTTTCAATGTGGGTTACGAAGCGAAGGCCATGAAGTAGAACGTATTGCTGAAGGTTGTCATTGTAGAGGCGAGATTGCGGATGGGACGCATCTGCTCGAGGTGCTATCGCACGGGTTCGTCTTCGAAAAGGTGGGAAGGTCAAATAGCTCACGTTCGTAAAGGCTGACATGACGTGTCATCATAAAGGTTCGGCTGGATGTGCAAGGATCCTCGGTCGCGGCGTACCAGCACCTGGACGGGACGAGTTGGCTGAAGACGGGGAGGACGCTGCCAGTGCCGCTGGAGGTGAACGCGATCGGGCGGCTGCACCACTTCATGGTATGACTTCGGGAGGTTATGAGTCTGATGACCGTTATTTAGCCCCGGGAGAAGTTTAACGTCTTGTCCATCTTTGCAAACCCGATGTTGTTGATGATGGGTGGATCATTACTCCTGTTCCTGATCGTCCCGAAGATGATGTCGAACATGGACCCGGAGACTCTGAAGGTGCGTTTTCGTGTCCTTCTAATTGGCTGATTTCGATGTTATGTGGCGTTAATCTCCATTGTTTCGCTTGCAGGAAATGCAGGAGAGGCACAAAACCCAAAAGAAGGTGTGCAGCTTTGCATATGTTGATGATTCGTTCTCACACGTGTGTCGGTTCTAGGTCGAAATGCCTGACCTCTCACAGCTCGCGGCCGACTTCTTATCACCATCCACGAAGAAACAGTAAAAGCAATGCATTTGGTCCGCTGCATGGTCCACTGCAAGATCAGCTCAACTTTTAATAATCACCATTTTATTCTGTACACTTTATACTGTTGCATTTGAGATCACGAGCACGAAGACTGCGCAGCTGAAGATAACGGGCTCGATCACAGGCTCTGCGCCTCCGCCGCCGGCTCCTCGTCCTTTGCAGAATTCGGATTCGAGACGCTCCCGGCTAACACACAAATAAGCCATCATTGCAAGATCCAACGGACGCACCATAAGGCCCCCGCAACCGCTTCCTGGGGTTCATCAGATGTATTTGGCACTCGAAGAAGGCGCGCTGAGCCCGCCTGCACACGGGGTCGACGGAGTCGTTGTGCTTATGGTCCAAGCACTCCTTTTTCGACAGGCCGAGCTTCGTGACGCAGTCCGACTTCGCGAGGCAGTCCTCGAGGTCGGCTCGGAACGTCGCGCAGGTCGGCATTGGTATTAAGATAAAATGGACTTGACAATTAGGGTCTTGGTGAAAAATTCTCGTAAGGCCGGAGGCGGAGTTGAAGGCCGGACTTTCGGTATCAAAAGGCTCAGCAAGGAAGCTTTCCGTCAAACCGACGGCCCAGACTTCGTGACGAGGTGAGCTCCGGCCCATGGCCGGGATCGTGCCTGACCGCCGAGGGGCCGGGGGTCGGCCGAGTGGACGACGACGGGACGGGTCTGGGTTGAGGTCTGGGTGCTGAGACGGCGATGGGATAGGGCGACTGGACGGGGGGATGACGTGTGATGATGACGGTTGCCTCCTCACCTCCCCTCGCATGCCCTTTACAGTGTATCTAACCTTCCCGACCCGCAACAAACAGACCTCATCCCCGTCCCTTTCACAAATCCTCGGGAACCATCA
Organism: Irineochytrium annulatum; assembly: GCA_027600665.1. Lineage (NCBI taxonomy): Eukaryota > Fungi > Chytridiomycota > Chytridiomycetes > Chytridiales > Chytridiaceae > Irineochytrium > Irineochytrium annulatum. The sequence continues at coordinate 10,477 of JADGJL010000715.1, forward strand.
CTCAACCACCACTCACGCCGCGCGACAAACCATGGACGCCATGACGCTCAACGCCGTCCTTGGCACCGTCTCCATCCTCCTCATCGCCATCTACAACCTCTACCTAACCCAGATCGTGCGGCTCACGCCGGGCAAAACGGTCTACGGCCTCGCGTCCTCGGCGCGTCGGGTGTGGGTGGCCTCCATCATGCTGAGGAAGAGGGACATTTTGGCCGTCCAGACACTGAGGAACTGGATCATGGCCGCGAGCATGTTGGCCAGCACGAGTGTCATCATCATTTTTGGTTTTGTGGCGTTCTTGAGCACGGTCGTGAGCCATAACGATACGACGGACGCGACGACAAACCCTTTGGCTTTCACGTTCTTTTTTGTGTTGGATGGGTTGTTTCCCTTAAAGGTATGATCGCGAAGGTGGATGGTCGGGGGCACCTGGTCGTGGATTGGTCCTTAAAGGCGGTCCCGAGGCGCACCCTTCCTCAATTTGTCTTCGTCACCGTCTTCTCCCTGTATGCTCACAACCCAACGTCTGCCTACCCGCAACAGGTCCTCCTCCTCCTCTTCGCCTACTGCTTTGCTTTCATCTGCTTCGCCCAGGCCATGCGCTTCTTCAACCACGTCGGCCTCGTCATCAACGTCAACCTCTCCGATTCGGAGCTGCGCGCCGTCAACTCCCGCAATGAGGTGTGCTACACGGGCGTCACGCCCAAAGTCGTCGGAGACATGCTCAACAGGGGTTGTTTGTATTACACAATCGGGATGAGGGGTTATTGTACGTATCCGCGAGAGCGCAGGAATTGCTACGGGGTTAAGCGAGGATTTGGACGGGACATCGGCGAAGCCTGTTGTGTCTGAAGGGTGTGTGGGTATAGCGAAGCTGATTATTGTGAAGGATGATAGTGTTGTCATTTAGTTTATTTCGACCACGCACTCTCCAATCTCGCTGACCCAAAAACCACCTTTCTCTTAAAACAGACTGCAGCTTCCCCCTCCTCTGCTACCTCTGGGGACCCTGGTTCCTCCTGGGCGCCTCCGTCCTTCTCGTCATCTTCCTCCGCGTCCTCGACTTCAACGTCGACAAAACTGAGTCTATCTCCTTCAGCACCCACCGCAAAAAGCACGATGACCCGGAGCTCGGCCGCAGCGATTGTGGGGGGTCGGCGTCGGCGGACGGGAGCAGGCCGTCGAGTACTGATCAGCCGGGTAGCGTCCGGACAGGCGTGGATAGGGGAACCGGGAGCAGTGTTGAGAGGGAGGACTCGGTCGCGAGCGCGGCGACGAGGGGGAAGGAGGGGGCCGATGCTGTTGTGCAGGTTTGGCATTGAAGAAGGATAGGAGGGGTTGAGGGTGGACGACCAAAATAGATGCCATTGAGAGGAGGGATGCGATTTACACCGTTGCCGTTGGGAGGGTTTGAGGTGGGGATGATGCTGGTTGGCCGCTGTGGCGGGGCTATAATGCCCCAGGCCCTTTCTTTCCTTCTGGTCGTCTGATTTTTTGTATGAGGATCCCTTTACGGACCTTACTATACCTTGCCTCTTAATTAACTATTCTTAGTCCCCGTTATTATCGGTACTTTTTTGCTTACTCGGCTGCCTCTAGACGATTCAGGTGGACAATAATCCTTTTTAGAACTCAAATGCGTGAACTTCTTGTCTGCTTTTTGCCAGTTAATCGAGATTTATATTGCATGCGTCCAAGACTCCACAGCTGTGATTAAGGAAATATTAGAGCGTGGAAGCCTAACCAAATTCAGCTCCGCGTAGAGGCTCGTGTATGTTTGGTTTACCTCAACAAGTCATGCCACAGTAGTATGGTCAGCGGAGTAACGTGAAGTTTAGCAAGTGCCACACCCCACGTCCTTTGAACTTACGTCCATGGTAGCCAGACTGAGAAGCGATGACAGAAAAGGTGATATTTTTTTTACGGGACATAAAGAGATTGGGTGGTCATCACCTCACAGATCTTGACCACTCAAATAAATAGATGCCTGAGAGAATCTTAGATGGCCCTGTTTATACTGCAGGTCCTAAAGCGTAGAGAACTCATGTTCATTCGGCTTATTCAGTAATCGCCATTCGGTGGCCAACACTATATTCGGCGGCGCACATTCCCGCTTTCTTCGCTGCTAAGTACGTAGGACATTGCCTTCCTGCTAAATCGTATCAAAAACAAGAACAAGGTACTGTTACAGCTGTATTTTAACATCCCCCATCTAACCCTCTCCACTCTGAAAACCCTAGCCAGCACAAAAGTGTTTGCAGCAGTCGTAACGGCGTTGTAATTTGTGTCGCTAGTAGCTATGACACGTGCAGGTGATACCGTTGGGTCATCGATAGGCTGCCCACCTCCGCTGTAGAGGCCTGAAGAACTTCAAATCAGCGCAAAACTCACAGAAGGACTGAGACGGGAACACCTTGCGTGCCACGCGTGTAAGATTTAGCGAATCTTGACGATCATAACTTCCCACCCATCCGACTCGAAGTTGAGGCAACAACATTTCCGCACAGTGAGAATACTGCCCTTCGCGAAATGGGAAAAGCCGGTAATCTCCACTGGCGAATCTATCTGGAACGTCGAAGAGTCCGCTGACGATTTGAACGCATCCCCGTTGAGACACAAACTGATATTGTAGAAGAGTTCGCAATCCTGGCATCGCTCAGAACGCATACCCCCGCAGACCTGGAACATGTACACGCCGCTCTGCCATAGACATCAGCATCTCCGTCGTCACACAAACACGCTACCTGTAATATCCGTACCGAGTCGTTCTCGACTTCGCCCGGTGTCAACACAAAAAGTTCGGAATCGATAGTTGCGATCGCCCATTGCAAGGGAGCGCCCCAGCTACTAGTTTGCTTAAGTTCTAGCAGCCCGCGCCTGATATCGCCGCCCTCGTGCTCCGTAAGATCTTCGCCCCCGAGCGCCTGTACGAGCGCCGTCAGCCCATAAAACTCCGCGTCCTTGATCACTTTCCGCCTCATGAGATCCGTGAGCGGCATCAGGACCTCCCCGTATATCAAAAAGCTCAGCACGTGCTCGAAGACGCCGGCCTCGCGCGGAATGAAGAACGGTTCGCCCTCGTTCTTCTTGAAGTTGTCGCTGAGCAAGCCGGAGAAGAAGGAGTCCGCTTGCGAGAGCAAGACGTCGCGGCTCGTGTGGAAGAGGCGGTCGCCGACGCGGAGGACGACCGGATCCACGCGGAGGTCGTTTGCCCAGAACGCTTTCGCGCTCTCCTCCCGCGCGGCGACGGCCTCCTCGCGCTTCACAAGCTCCTCCAAGCGAATGGCGAACTCGGCTTCGACCGGCGCCAGAAAGGGATCACCGTCGACGGGTGTGTTCGATTCCATCTCCGCTTTTGACCGCGTTGGACAAAGTGAAGGGCTTGATCTGGCATGTTGCATGGATTCGACATCTCATCCACAAAACATAAATGATGCGAGGCCCCCGGCGACGGCCCTTCCGCGACCCGGTACTGGACCTCGGCTAGCTCCCGGCCGTCAGCATGAGCATTACCCAGACCCTCATCGAGTCCTTCACCAAAGGAATCAAAGATCGCGAAGCATCCCTCCTCCTGCGCGAACACGCCGTCTCCAAGCGCAGCGGCAGGCGCGAATCCGACCTCTTACGCCGTGAAGCCGATCTTGCCCTCCGCCAGCAGCGATTCGATGCCTTTTGGACGAACGACGCGTCTGACCTCAGGCCGGTTGTCCTTCGCGTCGGCAATCGCGTCTTCCACACGAGCCGCGACGTGCTCCTGAGTTACCCGGACACGTTCTTCTCTGGTTTACTGAGCGATCGATTTGGCGCGGCACGGGATCCGGACGCGCCGTATTTTATACCGCGGGACGGGGACGCATTTGAGCACATCCTGTTGTGGTTGACGTATGGGTCGCTAGTAAGCGATTCGACACCTGCGATGAGGGCGCGGATGGTGTTGGATCGGAATTCTACGGCCTGACGGCGTTGAGGGAAGAGCTGGAGGCGATAAGTGAGCCCGCCGCCGTGAAGATGAGGGAGGACGAGATGCCGGGACGACCAACGGGCGCCGGAGTGCTGATGTTGACGCATGGTGTGCTCTTAAAGCCGACGGGATGTTGGCAGTGGGCTAAAGGCGAGATAGACGAAGATTGCTATTTCATGGAGTGGAGTGAGCAATCGGGTGATACGGTTCGGATTTTGCAGGTATGCAGTGCACGCGGTATCTTCTGATTTAAACTAATCTGTGTGTTGATTTAGAAGGGGTGCTACCTCATCACCGTCCGTACATACGCTATGGCTAGGCTCGGCATGCACGGCAGCATGTCCCTTCTGAAAAACGGCTTGGCGATTGCACGGGTCTACAACTGCGCCGGGGTCGCATACTCCTACAACCTCTGCCAGGTTTTCGAGCTGAACGAGGGTGATCGTATGGCGGTCGCTCAGGTTTCGCTCGGTGGCCTTGGGGATGCTGAGGCCAACGCGTGGAGCATCGTGAAGATTCGGTGACAATACAGAGTGGTTGCATGTAAGTTTATGCAGTAGATGGAGCAACTCGATACGCCCATTCGTCTTGCCCCGGCCTCGCCCTTCC
>JADGJL010000716.1:0-15042 GCA_027600665.1 Irineochytrium annulatum
GGGTTGACGCGGGCTCGCGACAGCGTGATTGCCATAGCATACTGCATATTGTCATTTATAAGCACACAAACAAACACACTAATAAACACAGCAAGCCTCAAAAATCATCCAGCAGTTTGCTAACACGTTCTCCGTCGCATTCATTAAGCCAGCAATAACGAAAGCTCCCTCGCGATGTTCTCCCTTGCCATCCTCTCAAATCTCCCACGCATAACCTCCGTATGGTAAATTGTCGGCCATTTCTGAAAAGCTTGCAGCACCTTCGCCCTCCCCGCCCGAAAGTCCTTCTCCGAGTAGACGATTGAGTACTCTCCGTATATCTGCGCGGAATACGCGTCGTACTCCTCCGGCGACGCACCAAGGATGCTCATGTCGAGGTCCAGGAACAGCTTGAGGTCTTTGTCAGCCGCCGCTTCGACCTCATGCGATTTTGTCGCCATTATCAGCGCGCCGACGCGGTTTGCTAAGTGTGCGACCCCGACGTCGATGCAAAACTCCTTCGCGAGAGCTGCGCTCGCGTCCTCGTTGTCGGATCGGTGGACGTCGTAGATCGCGTCGCTAACGCCGGCGAAACGTCAGTGCCACTTCATAATAAGTTCCACCCGTATGCGCAAGAGATGCGTACTGGAACCAGATGGCGATCTCCACTTCCGCGGGTCGCTCAATAGCGTCCGCCGGGAGTGAGGAGCGAAGGTTGAAGATGCTCCGCAGGTGGGACAGCTTGTGGTAGTGACGCAGCGGATCCTCGTACAGATCAAAGAGCTTCGATTTCCAGGCCAGACTCTTGACGTCTGGCAGATTCAGGAGCTGCGAAAAGGCCGTCCAGTCCGAATCAATGTTGGGCATCTCCATAGGGCTGAGGCAGAGCAGGGATTCTGACAGACAAGGCGGCTTGAGGCTGGCTTGAGAACGGAGGCTTCCGTAAACATGAACGATGTTGAGGTCGCGATCCCATCTACGGACGGCGTCCAGCTCCAGGCCAGGTATTAGTAAATTTGCGTTGGAGACATTATTAATACGGGAATGCAGAGTGCATAAAGGCCGAAATAATGCCCACATATGCGTGATTTTAACCCGTGAGTAATTCTTTTCTTATCACCGCGCCTTTATCTTAGGTAACGCTCAGATCCCTACGGCCGACTCGGTGGCTCCCTTGACAACAACGTCGTCGAGCGCTGCACCGCATACTTTGCGCAGGAGGGCCTCATGACAATTCGGTTCAACTTTCGCGGCGTCGGCCGGTCCACGGGATGGGGCACGTTTCGGGGCATCGGGGAGCTGGACGACGTGGTGTCGGTGTACAAGTGGGCGAAACTTCAACAGGGCGGCGCGCCGCGGAATTTCATTATATGCGGGTATTCGTTCGGGTCCGTGGTGGCAGCCGCGGCCGCGTGCGAGATGCCCGAGTGCATTGGGATCATCTCTATTAGCTATCCGTACTCGGTGTTGTGGAGCCTGACGTTGTTTAACGGGCAGCAATTTACGGATGCGTTAGAATTGGGTACGTGGAACCGCGCCCTTTCGCAGTGTAACAAATACCAGGCCTGAGAACGACCCCGCGGTGTTTCGTGTTTGGGGACTCAGATAATTTTACGGCGGTGAAGGACTTTCAAGCATTCTACGACAAGCTCCCGCAGAAGAAGGATCTTTACTTGGCACCACAATGCGATCATTTCTGGCATGGCAGGGAGAATGAGGTCGTTGGCAGAATAGCAAAGTGGATGAAGGATCGGGACGTTATTGCAACAGCAGTGTAAATGGCAGAGGCAGGGTGGGGGACTTCCATCAGCGATGTCTTCGGCGTAGCGATTATGGAAGACGTGGACAATTAAAGGACCAACAACGATAAAGTTAATGGGTCTAGTTAGGATACACACATGCAGGAAAGTACTTATATATATTGCCATCTGAAATAGACCACAATGAACGACGGGATCGTCAAAGCGCAAGTGGTGTGGCCAACCCGACCCCTCCACCTCAGGGCCCCGGCGCGTCGTCCACCGCCTCTTCCTCGCGAGCCTCCCCCCAGCGAGCCCAATCCTCCGATTGAATCGATGCCCATGTCGGGGACCTCGGGGACCTCGACCGCGATATTTGGCCTGGCAGCCCTGACGCTGCCTTCGTTCGTCTCCCGCTACCACATCCAGCTCGGTCTGGACCAGCCACCCCTCTCGCAATCCTTTATCGCCAAAAACATGATCTTGAGGTTTTCCTACAATTTACATGTATCTGCATTAGCGGCGGTTCTAACGCGTCCCTCTTCCAGATTAGGAATATCCGAGAAGCTCACGGAGCTCAACCTCATTAGCCGGCCACACACCCTCATCACCCACATGTTCGAGCATCGCGACGTCTACCACCTCGCCGGCAACCTCTTCACGCTCTTCTCTGTTGGCCTCAGCCTTGACGTCGGATTCGTCGGGACACTCGCTCTTTTCGTTGGCGGCGGCCTCGCTGGCGTCGGGACGCAGGTCCTCGAGGTGACCCTGAAGAAGCGCGCGGACGCGATATCGTACGTCGACGGTGGGGGCGTGCCGGGACCACCAAAGGCCGTGGACGACGCGCTGTCGTGGATCCTACGGACGGCGACGGGCGGCGCGAGAAAGACCATCCGGGAGAGGCCGTTCGGGATGTGCGGGGCGAGCGCGGGGATCTACGCGCTGATGGGGGCGGAGCTGATGAGCCTGAGCGTGAAGATATACCACACGCTGCGGAGGCTGTCGCGGTTGAGGAGCGGGTCGCCGCGGAGGCAGGCGGAGGCGGAGAGGCTGCGGAGCTTCAGCGCCATCGTTGTGGGCCATTTGATCAACATTCTCACGCAGGTGCTGGCGCTGGATTCGGGCGGCGATTACAGGCTGGACATTGGGCACGCGGCTCATGTGGGCGGGTTTTGTTTTGGTTGGGGCGCGATGTGGTTGTTCATGCCGGCGAGGTCGGTTAGGTTTGATGATTAAATACACAAAGGCGCTGCGGATATGTATCTTGAAGTTCAGCTTTGTTTGTCTGTGTTAACTGCTAGGCCCGGCCAATATCTCGTCAATGGCCTTTTGAATCTCGCGGCCGCCGTCCGCTTCTTCGACCGTTTCAACGTCAAAAACATCGCTGAAGCACTTCAGCACAACTGGGATGACCTCTTCCACATCCACGTTTCTCCCAACCTCCTCCGTAAGGCTCGTCACGCCTAACTCCTTCAGCCCACAAGGGTCGATGTGGTCGAACCACTTCAGATCTGTATTGCAGTTGAGCGCGAACCCGTGTGATGTTATATGCCGGCGGATATGAATTCCTGCGGTGCATCATGGAGTCAGTACAAGATGTTGATACAGAATAAATTACGGAACCAACCGAGAGCCGCGATCTTCCGTCCTTCCACCCAAACACCTGTGTTCTCCGTTGTCCCAGCCTTGACGTTGAACTCGGCGCATGTCCTGATCATGAAGGTCTCCAGCAACGCCACGTATTTCGCAACACCGAGCTGAAGATGCACGTGTCAGCTTGGCGGCCCGCCAAAGAAAAGCACGACTGCATGTAAGGACCTTATGCGTCCGCAGATCAATTATAGGATATCCAACGAGCTGCCCCGGCCCGTGGAACGTCATCTGGCCGCCCCTGTCAACCTGATCATCTCTGTCACGAGTTCGGCTTTAACCCCGAGGAACGCAGCTCGGAATAAGATAAGTACCTCATGCACCTCGGCGTCCGTCGTTTTCCGCAGTCTTTCCGCTTCTTCACCCGTTGATCCTTTCATTCGTCGTCCGGCGGTGTATACAGGTCGGTGCTCCAGAAGCAGTATGAGGTCCGGCAGAGGTGACGACGAGGCCGCGGCTCGGATGCGAAGATCAACCAGGCGCTCCTGCAGGGTGAGCGCACGAGCGTAGGGGACAAGCCCAGTGATCCGCTTAATGAGCACTGACATAGATTGCAACAGCGGCGGACGGACATCCTTGACCGATACTGGACACCAGCCCGTGATCGCTCGACCCTTCTCGTCCTTCGTGAAGCAGCCACCATCCGGATGTCGGGTGCATTGGGAAAGACTTGGCTGGCGAACGTGCTGAGGACGCAGCTGGAGGCCGTCTTGGAGAACTTCCGGGAGAAAAGATTCAACGGATTTGATGCCAAGAAGGGCTCTCGACTTCAGCTTCTTAAGGTAATGCTGTCGCGGTCTGTCTCAAGCTCTAGAATCTGATCGTTCTAACGCCTGTTTTTGCAGTTCTTTTCGAAGCGAAACGAAGACAATGAGTTTACTTGTGAGGTCTCGGATGGAGTTTACTACATGAACGGGATCATCATGCCCGAAGCTCTCGCGTGAGTGTACTGCAATGCAAGGGTGTGTTTCTGATTTTGAGTTCAGAGATTGCAACGAATGCCCCCTTCGCGATCATATGATTATCAATGTGGATGATTATTATTTCGACATCAGCCAAGAGGGCTTCCGCGGCCTCGTCATGCGCGTTAGAAAGTTTAAGATCTGGGGTGCGGATGCATGCGGGGTCGTGGGATCGCCGGCACGGCTCTCGGACGACACGGAGGTGAAATCTTTGACGACGAGATATATTCGGAATCTTCGATGTAAGCTTAATGTCTTGCGCTTGATTGTGTAACGCGTTGCAAAGTGATGCCTTATCCGCGCGGCAAACATCCGGACTGGAAGGTGCGAAACTCGTTTATATAAATGGTTTTAACGATTTGTCTAGGGATATGAGCTAGTGGCCGAGGAGTCTTTCATTCCGCCGGAGCAGTGCTTAGTAAAAGCACTGGAGTTGGAAGATAATGAGCGGGTCGAGGGAGAGGAGCCGATGAACGATGGACATGACAACGTATACCGACATCCGTTGAACGACGACGATGACGACGATGGAATTTTGGTGACAGATGATAAGGTCCGCAGGGCCTGGGGAGGGTTTTATTTAATGACCTTGCAGGACTCGGAATCCCAAAACTTCCTGAATCAAGAATCACAGTTAGGATTCTTTACTCAGGCCCCGGAAATACACGATATGGTAGTGGTTGCATCCACGAAAGCTCCGAGCGACCTCCTGTCGGCCGCTTTCCAGAAATTAGAAACATCTTCTCAAATCTCCTTTGGATCGTCGAACCCGGACTTGAGGAATCTCTACATTGAGGAACCGCCTTCTACCGCTCCCGTTCCGCGGCCAGAACCTTTATATCGGGATGATTTCACATCGACGTGTGGATTTTCTGGAAGTCAGGGGTTCGGTTGGGCTTCAAGTCAGGAAGGCACCGCCGCTAATATCGCCGAGCCGAAGCCAGGTACCTTCCAATCTTCGATTCTAAGCTGATAATGCAATGAAGGCGTCGGTTACGAGTTTTCTCCAATGCCGCTGGAGGTGGATTCGTCAGCCGATGTCGCGGCGGAAGTCATAACGGTAAATGCTTTCGACAATAGCGGAGATTAACTTCGCTTATGCACAGGCTCCATGTAATGACAAGAACGCCGAAGAAGCTACCGCAACTGCTCCACCAGTTGCGGCCCTCGTCGATAAGGTTGTCGCTGTCGAGGTCGCTCGCATGTCAGCAACGAACTCGAGCCTTCTCCATGTGCCTACAAGCCTCGTCGGTTTCTCGTTTAACAAAAGGACCAGATCCGAGCTCGTTGACGTAGACTGCGCCGGCGCTTCCTCAATTGCAGTGGAAAGCGCAACGTCCGTTGAAGTCGAGGTCGCCGACGTAAAAGCCTCTATCGATGGCGCCGCCTCAATACCTCCCGTCGACACCGCTACCCCAGTTGCCAATGCCGCAAATACGAACTCGAGCCGGTTGCTAGTTCCCGCAACGGGGTTTTCTTTCTTCAAAAGGACGCGGTCCGAGTTTGATAAGCTGCACATCGATGACGATGATATTGGGACGGAGACGGGTGAGGTCGCGGACGGCAAAGCGAGTTTCGTTACCGCAAGTGATAGTCTACATCTCCCGGACCCTCCGACGGCTGAAACGCCGGAGTTAAAAAAGAAGCGACCGGCAAGAGTGCTGGGGATTTTGCGGGAGATTAGCAACGACGGCGATAGTTGGGGTTCTCGGGAGAAGGGGGACCCCAAGGATAGCTACGATGAGATCGTCCCTCCGACTGGACAAGTACCGCGGAGCTCGGAAAGGAGCTTTCGATACGACAGTGCTACGGGGGAGAATTCTCAAAGTCCGAGGATCCTGGCTGCGGAGACGCAACGAGTCGCATACTCGACGCCGAGAGGTACCGGGCTTGTCGAAGCTCACGCCGACCCAACACCTCCGAGAAGATCCGCGTTCGCGCCGTTCGAATCAGTCGATGTGCTGCTCGGGGTCGGTGGCGATTTGGCAACGTCGACGATGTCTGACCCAGTTGAACTAACGATAACGGACGTGGGGTGGTCGACGGAGAACAATGTCACCCAGCATTCTATGTTGCAGAAGTCTACATCGGCGGAGGTCGCGCTGTTCCTGGCCTTGTCCCAGGAATCTGATCATGTGGAAGAAGCCGGTACAGAGCAGTCCGTCACAATTGAGATGGATGTCGATGAGAGGGGCAAGCGTCCGGAGCATACAGGCGTGGAAAGAGGCCACGAAACCGTGGTCGGAGCCGGTGGGTTTGATGATGACATCTTCGGCGACGAAGTGCTACCGTTGGAATATGCGCGACAACCCCTTGAACTACCGGCGACCAAGACCGCCGAAACATCACAACGGGACGGAACGCAAGCGCCCCGTGAGCTTGAGAAGGAGATAAACTTCGTTAAACGACCGGACGGTGGAGAGACGTTGGCGTGCAAGGCGCGCAGGGCTCCCAGACGAGCGAACGAGCTTCATCATTTCGTCGAGGAAAGCACAGCCGGAAAGCTCCCTGAAATGACGACGCGAAACGCGGCAGGCGGTAATCAGTCGCCGAAGCCCGTCGTTTGCGCGCAAGAGCTCAACGCGCTGGGGGGAGAAGTCATTGAAGCGAGAGACGCGGCAGTGGCAGCAGCGGGTGCTAGTGGACAGACTTCAAAGCCGGATGTCAGAATTGTGCCCACCTCGCCTGCAAAGGCAATCGATAACACGAGCGCCGCCGAATCCCAAGCAGCTGAAGCGTCGCCGACAGGTATCGAATCCCCGGAGACCAACAATTGCCCTCGTGAACCTATCGTTCTGCTAGGGAAGAGCGTCGCCGATCCTCGAGATACGGTGAGAATAACGCCGGGTCCTACGACGCCAAAATCCTCTAATTGCCCTCAGCAAGCGTTCGAGATCGCGGATGCGAGCATCGGCGAATCGCGAGGCGCCGGAATGTCGCCGGCTGGGGGCAAGACGACCAGTCGCTCGAGCGAGACGTACGAACTTGCTTTTAAAAGCATTGCCGAAGTACGAAGCGGCGGAGTTTCGCCGGCGAAGGCTAGGACTTCCAAAACTGTCAGAGAAACGCGCGAGGTCGCGGCGAAGGTTGCCACCAACTCACGAGGTGCCGCTGTCTCGCCAGCTTTTGTACGACCGCGGCACTATCCGCAAGGGATCATTGACAAGACCGCTACAAGTGGCGATGAACGCGAAAGTTCACCGGCAGGTATCCGCGTTTTAAAGGCATGGACGGGCACTGGCAGCCCGCTAGCGGCCCGCCGTTCTCAGAATAAGAGCCCCGTCGAGTTACGAGGCTCTCAAGCGTCTCCGGCGAAATCATTAGTCGGCGAAACGCCGAAGGTCGTCACGCGCTCGCATAGAGTCAACGCTACCGAGCTACATAGCGATCGAGGAGCCTCAGTAGTTGCGCCAAAAGGCGGCGGGCCCTCAAGGCTTCGCGAGCCCTTCGAGGACGTAAGGTGTGAGGGCCGGAGGGATACACTGGAGTCGGTCCCGGCCATGGCCCCTGTGACCATCATGGAGGCGGAACGTAGATCGGCTGGTGGACGGGAGGTGCTGGACATTGTAGAGGTCGCATCTATGGAGGAGAAGCCGGAGGGGTCGGTGAAGGTGAAGGAAAAGGCCGCGCTCGATGAGGGTGTTATACTAAGACCGAAGTCCGCAATCGGGGGCCGGGTGGAAGCGGCTGACAGTGAGCGGAAGCGATCTGCTAGCTCTCGGAACGGTTCGGATGATACGTTGGAAGATTATTCACAGCGTCCAAGAAAACGGCACGCCACCGTGGTCGATAGAGAAATGCTGAACGCTGCGCCGCTTCCTGCCGTAGCGAAGAAGATCACGCCATTGCCCTCGAAGCTAAAGCCGCCACGATCGTTGCCAAAGGCCTGGGGAGGGAGTGTGTTGGGGAGCTCCGGGCGACCGAAGGCACCGGCCTATAAAGGCGGAATACCCCTTGCAAAAGCGCAGGGTACGCCGCAAGATGTTGCCGTATTGGATGACCGGAATTTTGAGTCGCGGAGGTTAAAGACTGGGAGCTTAACGGCAGGATGCGTGAGGACCGTGGCGGGGGATATCCCCCTGCCAATCAAGCCGCATGCTGAGGCGAGAAAGGTTCCAGCATCTATTGACGGCAGTGTGCGTTCGGAAAAGGGGAGATCTGGAAGGGACGATATCCTACCGCCTGGAGCTTTGCCGTGGCATGACAAGTCAGCTGACGGGATTTTAAAGAAGAAGAACTTGGCGGCAGATGAGAGCAGACGTCCGAGGAAGCAGCAGGTGACGCAACCGGAGACGAGCCGCAAGGAGTTCGTAGAGCCAAAGGGCCCGCCGCTAAAGGCGCTGACACGGAAAGCCGTGACAGACGACAATCCGAGGCCGATCAAGAAGAAGATGCTGCTCGAAGATGCCCGGTCAGCGTTGAAGGCTGACGGGAAATGGCCACCGTCGATATTAGGTGGGGGAGAGCCTACGGGCGGCGCAACAGTTGCTTTGGAGCAGACATCAAAGCTGCGAGAGAATAAAAAGCCAGGGGATGGAAAGCCGTCGCTGGGAATGCTGGACAGCTATCAAGGAAGGAAAGTAGTGAATGCAGGGGGGCCGCTGCCGCCGCTGCCGACAAGGTAATGATTATGAGAATTCGCTGATTAATGGAGTTGTGTAGCATTGACGATAAGGTCCTCCTTGAGATCCTACAACAATTTCGACCGAACACCAAGTAGCTCGAATAATCGCGTGAATGTATATATTGCAATTGCTTCGTAATAATCAATCATGGAGCTCCCGCATTATTTCTCTTTCCAAACATTCAGTGTCAAAATTCGGGGGTGCGAGCAATTTTTGGTCTTGAGGAGAATCCCATGTTGAAATCCCGCTTGCTGTTATTGTTGCCATTAGTTAATAAAAAGAATCATTACTCAACGTACTCGTTATCTGTCAAGGGCAAAGGCGGCGAGCTTTTCCGATTGTTTGCCGGCCGCATCGGTGATGTTGGCTGGGATTCCTGAGAAGGAATCGATAAGACTGGAGAACCCTTCTCCGCACGACTCACTGTCTCTCTTTTTATTCCTGACGTTGCTATCGTCGCGAGCCCTCCTGCGTCCCTATGCGAAGATGACGGCCCCGAGTACGACGCATAAACGTTTGCGGAAGGTGGGACCGCAAGTGGCCGGCCAGACGAGGGTAGGGAGCGGGCGGGGCTGACGTTCCCGTTCGCGACCCTCCTAGTTGATGTTGGTGTTCTGACACTGCGCGCTGGAGGGGTTTGCGAGCGGCCTTGTGGGGGTGTTGGTGCGCGGATGGTATTGGTGTTGGTGTTGAGTATGTAGCGTTGGAGCAAAGCGTCTTTCGATGCCTCACCGGGCAGGGGTTCAAGCGGGTCGGGTTCGTCCTCTGGCCCTTCGTCCTCCTCATCGTCCATGTCTTCTTCTTCGCCGTCGACGGAGAGAGTATCGGAGCTGTCCTCGTCATTTGCTGGATAGGAAGTAAGTTAAAACATAAGCATACGCAGAGATTAATAAGCTCACCCGAATCCATCCGCTCTATAACATACGCAATCTGCCCCCGCAGTGGCTCCTCCTCGACCTTCATCCTCTCCTCCAGTACCTCCCGCAAGCCTAAATCAGCCGCGCAATCCCTCAACGTCGGATCCCCGAACAGCGAATATAAAATCCCATTGACGTACGTGAGCACCTGGACGGACGCGTCGGACTCGACGAGGTCGGCCAGCACGTTCAGGGCCCGCTCCGGGTCGTGCCGGCACTCGGCTCGGCCCGACGTCCGGAGGCAAAGGTTCATCAAGAGCGCGACGACGTTGTCGAGCGTCCGATCCGTGAGCGCGTCGTACTTTTCGAGGAGGCCGATGAGGTGTGGGATGACGTGGAGCCGGTTCATGAAGGACTGGGCGGCGCGTCTTATGATTCCAACGTGACATTTGTTAGCCCAATGCTTATGCAAATGTTTCCGCAGATCTTCTTACCGGAGACTCAGCTTCTGCAATACGCCTAGGAGGTGTTGCCGGAGCGCGGTCTCCTCGCTCTCGCTCTTCAGCGCCTCAATCATGGTCCGGACGAGCATGTCGCCCTGGCTTAGAAGATACTCTCGCCCGCAGCACTCAGACGCGATGCTACTTAAAAGCATGGCAGCTTGCTCCTTAACGACCGGGGAGCCGGTGAGAAGCAACGGTCGAGCCACTTGAAGCTGAAGTTTAACGGGTTACAACCAGCCCAGGAAAGTTCCCTTGCACGAACCGTTCCAACAGAAAGAAAGTCCTTCCTAATCATATCCTTGAGCGCGTCACGAGGATGCCGTCCGTCTGGCGGGTGCATGAATCGCTGTATTCGTAGATACGCGTTGTTAGCTGGAATAGAACAATCAGCATAGATAGCGAACAGCGCGTACCAATCGGACCGCCTGCACAAGAAGCGCAACGCTCCTGCCCTCCTTTTCGCTCGTCGTGACAGCGCTCAGGTCCCTCCGAAGGCGATCATAATCCACTACGGCGTCCGCGTCCGTCCCCTCCAAACCTCGGTTCACCTCCGGTGTCTGAGACCGCGATTTTGCGGACTTTATTGGTGAAAGCGGTGTGGCCTGCGGCCGAAGCGGTGTGGATTGCTTCATAGGAGATTTGAGGGGCGACTGGGTCCCAGAAGGTGGTTTTTCATTATTTCCGTTCGGCAAGTCCGTCAACACCTTGATGACTCATAAGCCCCAAATCCAATAAACTCCAAACTGAAATGCGAAAAGATGAATTGGTTAGCCTACCTTGCTCGGGCTCGACTTTCTACTCCCCTTGAACGCCGCCAACCTCTGACATACGCCGGTTAGGTAGGACGTCGTGATCCTCTCCCCGTTAATGCAGGCTGCCAGCGTCTGCACCAACTCGGAAGCAATCGAGATCAGGTTATGGTAGTCGTTCTGAAACAGGCGGAACTTCGAGCTCTGAACGTTTTCGCTGTCCTCAAGGTCCCGAACGCGCTGCCGCATCGCCTTCATCTCCAGCAAATGGTCCTTGGCCTCCTTATCAGCTCTCGAGTGCGCGCCAGAGTGTCCCGTAAGCAGCTTCAGCAAGAAAGGGGCGTCCGCGGCCCGCAGCGCGCTAGCAAGAAATCCTCTTAGACGCTCCTGGAGATCCCGTATGTGACGCTCCGTGAATAAATCGGTGAAGGAGGGGTGGACGCGAGGATCCGGGACGTATGGGAGTGCGTAGTAGTTAAGAAACTGGGTGGTCTTGCAGAGATCCGCGCCCCTCGTCGCCAGGAAGACCTTGAAGGCCTCCATTGTAGCGGGCACAGCGTACTGTTTTGCGGCACGCTCGCTCACGAACGGGTGAATAGGGAAGACGGCGAAGTAGATATTGAGTTGGAACTCCATCTTCTGGTACATGGGGTCCGACTGCCGCAGTTCAACGGGG
Organism: Irineochytrium annulatum; assembly: GCA_027600665.1. Classification (NCBI taxonomy): domain Eukaryota; kingdom Fungi; phylum Chytridiomycota; class Chytridiomycetes; order Chytridiales; family Chytridiaceae; genus Irineochytrium; species Irineochytrium annulatum. The sequence continues at coordinate 11,741 of JADGJL010000716.1, forward strand.
AAGTTGGCGTCCCAGAGGCCGAAGAATTCGTCACGATTCCCGTCCTGGAAGGCCAGCTGAAACCGGTTCTGCATCTCCTCGATCGTCCGGGCGCGCTCATCATCGCGGTTTGGCGCCCCGGCATCCCCTTCCTCGGCAGCCGGTGCAGGGCCGCGCCCTTTGAGTCCGCATTCGACGTCGAAGGACGAGAGCGTCGACGGGTAGTCCGCGAACGAAAGATACTGGGGGAAAGATCGTAATTATTACAATGCGGGTAAGATCACGCACATCTCACAGCAAGCTTACCTCTCTCACGAGTTTATTCGCCTCGATCTCGAGCTCGATGGAGAGAAACATTCTATGCTGGCTCCTTGCTGTATGGTAGGACAACAAACAACGCCTTTCGTCAAATTTGCGGTATCTTCACTCCGCAATCCAAGCCACCTTGCACTGCGTGCTACCTGTTCGCTTTCAGATCATATTAAAGAGTGTACTCAATACAAAGCTCCTCGAGTTAAAGAACAACGCATTTCATTGCGGTGTACGCCCGAAATAAGGTTATTCTTTTATATATATACTCGCTCATTGATAGTAAATGCAGCTCATTCGCTGGTGGTGGTGCTAAAACAGATAATGCGGTGTCTCTTGTCCATCAAGAGCTCGTTGTGAGTTGGTCGGGAAATACTGTGAAGTCAAAGCGAAAAGAAAAGTCTCGTGAGTGAAGAGGATCATCATTGCCTTAAGCGTTTATCACGCACATCTGCACATCCAAACTCCCTCTCAATGGACGATCCTCGGTTGGATCGAGCAGCGAGGTGTCCCCCTCTCCCATTAAGGGCTGGGCGCGTTTGGCTGCGATCTCCAAAATGATCCTGAACAGGACATTAATCGTTTGATATACTTCATCCAGGCCCGCGCGTTGAGCGGATATGGATCCGGCCAATTTCCTGGACGATGACCAGCAGAACCAGTCCCGCTCGAAGTTCCGGAGGGAGCGGAACGACGAGATGAACCCCAACATGGCACCTATGTCATACGGCAGCAACCCAAGGAGGAAACGCGAGCGTTCCGAGAGTCTTGAAGGTATGGTTTTTGCAATCTGGTCATCTGCAGTCCTTCTCCGTGGATTTGTATTTTAACTGACATGCATGCAAAGATCGACGCAAGCGCCGGCGGTCGTTGTCTCCCCGCGGTCCGATGGGTATGAACCGTCCCGGTTCCAACAACCCGGACGGGGACCACTACGTCCCAAATTATGACCGCGATGGGTATATACCCGCGCCGCGGCATCACGGTAGCGGTTCAAACAACTTCCCCGTTCAAGGCTCGTCCTTTGACTTTAACATGATGTCGGGCATGATGGGGGGCGGTAGCGCTGCGGGCACGGGCAGGATTGGAAAGATTGACGACCCGCTGAACCTCGACTACCTGATGCCGTATCGACAGTTCGTCGAGTTTCAGAAGATGAAGAGCAGGGGGGAGAGGACCGGCCGTGGGGCGGCTGCTGATATGGATGAGGAGGAGCTGAGAAAGAAGTACCAGACGTATAAGGAAGCATTTCAGGGCAAGGTGCTGACCACCTTCTTCGAGGAACATAAGGAATCGGAGTGGTATGTTGTGCCTACCCTCTGCTTTCGTGTTTACCGATGTTTGCAGGTTCCGAGAAAAGTATCACCCCGTCGACTGCGTGCCCCTGAAGCAGGAAGTTAACAGCCGCAAGCGCGCATTTTTCCCGAAGTTCATGGACGATTTGAACGCGGGGAAGTTGGATGATATCTCGTTCGACGAGTACACTTCGCCGGAGTCCGCAAGCGGCGCCGGAGAGGTCGCGGTCGCGGCGTCGGAGGTTAAGGAGGACGCTGGTGGTGTCGCAGAGTCGATGGAAACGGACGACAAGAAAGACGATGCGGCGCCCGCCCACCAGGCTCAGATCGGCGTCCCGCATCACCCCTCCGTTGTCGAGATGAAGATTTCGGCCCTGTTCATCAAAAGCGTGCCGCCCACCGTCAAGCGGGCGCAGCTTGTGGAGTGTTGCAAGCAGGTCGAGGGTTTTACGCACCTCGTGTTAAGCGACCCGAGGACTGACAAGAAGTTTTACCGGTTGGGCTGGATCGTGTTTGCGGATGGTACGGATATGGAGAAAGCTCATGCGGATCTTAACCAGAAGAAGGTGCGGGTGTCAAATTTTCGCTAGTTTTGGTTGTGTTCTTATGTAAATTCAGATCGACGACTTCGTCCTCAACCTCGCCCTGCACAATGCTCAACCTCTTCGCACCCGCCTTCTTCCATCCGAGTTTAGCACCGCTGAGAGGCTTGCGCATGACTTAGAGAATGCTCGGCGGCTCATCAAGGCCCTTGACCAGGAAGCCGAGCTTCAGGGCCTGGAGACGATTGAGAACCGCTTTCAGGATGTGGTGTTTAAGGGTGACGCCTTTAGGGAGGACGCAGTTATGGTTGAAAGCCAGGCGGCGGACGCGGAGAAGCCTGTAGAACAAAGCGGAGTGGCTGTGAAAAAGGTGAGCGGAACTGACGTAAGGCAAACTGACGGTTTCGTGGAAAAGACCAAGCTCCTCCTTGACTGCTGCATCGATTACCTTCGCCGCGTGCACTGGTACGACTTCTACGCCGGCATCGAGTCGGACGGGCCCGAGGACTTCTGCCGTCGTGTCTGGCTTAACCTTCGCAAGTCCAATCCAGCCGCGGACGCCATCCCCGCCGGCAACGCCAAGCCGCACCAGAAGTCCGACTTCCAACGGTTTTCGGAGCGACTAGACTCCCGCGTCGTCCTACGCACGATCATCCTCGAGCCCGGCTCGTGGGGCGGCGAGGAGCTCGAGAAGATCGGCGGGAAAAATCCGGAGTTGGAGATTGACCGCGTGCTCTCGAGCAAGCACGTGAGCAGGATTGAGCAGGAGAAGTTTCGGTGCAGGGAGTGCACGAAGCTTTTCCGTGGGGACGAGTTCGTAAGGAAGCACATCCGCGGCAAGCACCCAGAGGTCATTGGGGAGATCAGGGCCGAGGTCGACTTTTTCAACAACTACGTGCGGGACCCGAACAGGGTGCACTACGCGTGGAACACACCAAATCAGCAGGCCGGCGGCATGATGGGCGCGAGCGGCGGAATGGGGGCCATGGGAGGCGGGATGATGGGGGCCATGGGAGGCCCGATGATGGCGGGCGGCATGGGCATGGGTATGGGCATGGGAGGCATGATGGGCCAGCCGATGGGGATCATGTGGGTGCCGAACCAGATGGTTGGGATGATGGCCGGCGTTAATAATTGGGATGCTGGTGGTGGTTACGGTGGCGGTGGAGGCTATGGT
>JADGJL010000717.1:0-15036 GCA_027600665.1 Irineochytrium annulatum
CTTTATATTCAACTCGGAGCGATCGAGCGGCATTGGCAACGGCATTACACTCATCAATTGACAAATCCTGCAATTCGTTACCCTCACTGCGCACACCACGAGGGAGCGTAATGTCTTGCACATCCAGCCGCGGCCACCCCTTCGATAACATCTCCTACCACTTCAGCACGCCGACCGCAACGACCCACAAACGCGCCGCTGATAGATCCCGGAACCGGATCCATAGAGGTTTGGACAGGGGGCACATGTCGAGCGTGCTCCCCGGTTGACATTGCTTCCCCGAACCCCGATCTCCACGTGCGTCAACTCGCCCGCCGCCTCCAATAGCGGTGCCAGTGTGCCCGTCTCCCCGTTTGGATTCGAGGCCGCGCGCAGCTGAAGCCGAAGCACCCGCAAGCATATGAGCGCCCTGAGTAAGTCGAAGGTCACCCCATGGGCCACTCGGAACCTGCGCCTTGAGTCTTGTCAGGCCCGTGCAGAATGCTATCGCGCGCACCACCGTCGTCGTCCACGTGCCCAGGCAGCTCCCAAAATACTGCTGGGGGCTGGCATCTTCACCGCATCCAGCAGGCGAGGGAGATGGTCCAGCCGCAAGCCGCCTTTGTCTCGTAGATCCGCAAACGACGGCCGTGCGTTGGTACGTTCTCGAACATCGACCTAGCGTGACCTCGAACACGTCGTATGTTAGCCAATCCGGGCTCGGCATCCACCGTCGTGTCGGTATTGCCTATTTTTGTCCGCCCTGGGACCCCTGCCGTGTCGGCTCAAGCTCGAATGCCACTGCCGTGACACCGCGGACCAACAGTAGCTTCTCGAGGTACCCACGCAAGAAGCCAAACCACTTGCACTTGACAGTCTCGGTCCCTTGCCGGTCTTTAATAGATCCTGAATAGCCGGAACTCAACCCAGGTGACCAGAAAAACGTCATCGGATTGCGTCGTCGAACGTGCGGAACCGGCGGCATCAAAAGTTACTGTAGACAAGATGGCCGTGCTTGAGCTGCAGCGTGCGTATCGAGCCGAGGCAGATCGCCAGCTTCCAAGCGAGGGACATGGCGGCGCAGACCATTTGTGTCAGCGTGTTGAGTAGTAGCGGGCTTCATCCAACGACGCGGTTGGTCACGGCCTATTGCCGGACACCGGCGAGTCGTCGACTTCGGCTAAGATGAGAAGGAAACGGTCTGACGGGATGGAGGCTGTTGGATGTCGGGGCCTCCTCGTACGACAAAAGAAGCCAAGCCGCTACAAGCTGCCAAGCCTTTTTTTTTTGTGTTCCTTTCTTCATGATGGTCGAATATATGAAGAAAAGGTAGGTGCATCGCGACCAAGTCAAAAAACGAAAAGGGGCAGCTACACGGCTTCTTTCGGCTCCAGCATGCTGAGGTTCAAGACAATTTATACATGGCGCTACTTAAACCCCAGCACATAACAACAGCGTTCTCACATGTCGTTTTCAAAACTAACTCAGCATCTCCTCCAACAGGTGCCGCGTCTCGAGGTACGCCTTGCTTTCCAGCTGGTCCAGGTCGAACCCGTAGTGCCGGCCATCGACCTCGCAGTAATAGAACGCCTGTGCAACAGAGATGAAATGAGTCAACAAAAAACTAATCGAGCTGACTGACTGCGCACCTTAATCAGCTCCAACGCGGTCTCCAACACCTCTAAATGCCTCCTCTGCACCGCCGTCAGGACCAGCTTCTCCTGTACGCCCCCCGTCACCACCTTCCGACTCTTCTTTTTCGCCGCCTCCGCGTTCGCCTTCGACGCGACGGACCCCAACGAGTCTCTAAACGTCTTGACTATCTCCTCCCACACCAATAGACACAGCACACTCGGTTGATCCATCTCTTTCTTCTCCGCGACCACCTCCTTCTCCTCCCGCTCCTTCGCCATCTCCTCTTTCGTCTTCCGCTGGCCGCCCGGGCCGTACTCAGAGATGTCGATCTCGCCACCAAGCTTCCGGAGATTTGGGAAGGCGCGACGGAGGTAGGCGTTCAGCTTGGGTCGGTCGAGGGCTTCGTTAAAGAGGGACATGGTGGTGTCGAGGTACGCGAACGTGGGCTTCATGGCCTCCTCGATGTCGGCGTCGGACGGAGGTGGGGGGAGGGTGGCGGTGAAGTAGGATTTCGTCGCGGTGTAGGTCGCGATGATCTTTGTCCATTCACTTTGCAGGTATCGTATGATCTAGGTAACATAACGAATCAAGATCAACTCTGTCGTTAGCACATAAAACCTACCCGATCCGTTATCACATGCACCATCCGCTCTATCGCGAACTCCAAAATCTGCTCCGACTTCCGCACCCAAAAGTCGATATCGTCGATGCTCCCGACCTTCAGAACTCTGAGGTGCAGCTTCCCCTGAGGTTTAAGGGAAATAATCTCCTCGTGCGACAAGTAATCGTTGTACTTTGACTCACGCAGGTAGAGCTGCTGTGTCGCGATGCCGCAGATGTCGTCGCTGCCGAACGTGTCCTCGTCCATTACCGTAATCGATATGAAAGTATCCCGCTGATCCACCCCGTCTGGGATATCGAATTCGATGACCTGGTATGAAACCGTTAAAACCGTTTTAACCACCGCCCAAAAATGCCAACTTCATTCCAAACGGGGTTCAGGTTCGCGGGGATCGTACGAGTCCGAATGTCACCCTCACCGATGGACTCCTCCTTCGTCAACGGCACCTCTTCTCCAAACTTCAGGGTGACATACGGGTCGCTCGAGTAGATATCGCAGATCTGGAGGTCGAACGCCTTGCAGATCGTGATCTCGTACGTCTCCGCGCCGGGCTTCGCGTTGTGGCATACGGCGGCGGGATTGATCTTGCCGTCGCGCTCAGTGACGCCCAGGTCGTCGAGAATGAGCTGGAGTTGAGATCTTGCACCGATCATGTTGTTCAATTTAATGCAAGCCTAAAATATTTATCGTCTTTAGGGCTGGTGTGCAATGATTGATTTACCTCGTAGGTAATCAAGAAGTCGGATTCGATGGGAGCAGCCTCGAGGATGAGGAACTCGTTCATGGCAATGGTGGTGTAATTCTCTAATGATTTTGACATGTTCTGTTGTTATAGGTTAAGACTGATCGTCTCTCAGAAACAATGGCCCTACTTGGATAAAGAGAAGAGCCATCTCATTTTTCTTCGCGGTGGAAAGGGTACTTAACCGCTTCATAAACCTCAATCCGTTGTTGAAAAAACTGAACACGTCCCGCACGGATCCGCTGTACATCGTCGTCGGCGACATCACCGGTTTGTACTTTTTCACGTAATCGTCAGCCGCACTCAACAATGCGAAAGTCCACACGTACCACTTCGATCTTGCACGCATTCTCAACCCACTCCTTCCACTTCCCATCCGTCCGCCCGAGCCATTCAAGCACGAAGGGCCTAAAGAACTCCTCCGTGTCAAAGCTCATCGTCGCTAGCGTATCCGGGCTCAACTTCGTCTTGAACACCGTAACCTCATTGTAAAGCCCATGCGGCCCCAACACCTGATCAATCGATATCCCCGCGATATCCTTAAGCAGCAGCTTAAGATTCTCCATCTCGACTAAGAAATTGTTGATATACATCTCCTCCGCAATACCTGCGACCCTCACTGCGCCGCCTACGAGCGGGTCCGGGAAGTGCTGGTTAAACTTTTCGATGTCGGCCGACATGGCGCGGACGAGACCGGCGCAGGAGGCGAGCGCGTCGTCCTGGGGCTGCGACTCATAGAGGATGCGGTAACGCTGGATGATGTTCTCCTTGATGATTAAGACGCAGTCGTTGGCAAGGGAGTCGGCGAGGGCGGGGTTCGTCGAGTTAAGGTCGGCGTTCACACGGACGAGGATGTCGGAGACGTTGGAAGCGGTCTGGCGCGACACGCCTGGGTCGCCCTTGATAAGGTTCGGGAAAGAGCCAAGAGTTGCTTTTGCAAACTCAAAGAGCTTTGAAAGAATCTCCGTCCGGAATTTCATCTTCGACTGCTTTAATACAAAGCAACTTAACGAAATACATACATCACTTATGCGAACCGCGGTCGCTACAAACGGTTCCGAAAACAGGGGCTCTAACTTCGGCGCGTACTCATTGATTCCTTTCCCAGAATTCGGGTCGATAAGGCAGTTGACAATGTACTCTGAGACGGCGAGCGATTTGAACTCCTTTGTAAGCTGCCACCTGCACACTCTGTCATTTAAAATAATATCGCGAATATTTACCGCGTAGCACATTCTCCAAGCAAGACCTTTGTCGCCTTTGAAAGCTCGTTGCTCAAATTTTTCGAGTCCGCATTCAGCGCCTTGATGTCATGGTCGATACAACGCCCCAGCAGGATCTTATAAAGCGTGCACCGATTGTCCGGCAGTAGAAACTTCCTCGTCTCCTGAATTCGCTTTGTGTTCGGATGCAGTTGTAAGTAGGCATTCCTGAAGCCCGACATCATAGCCAGCTCGCGCATCCGCCAGCTGTGGTATCCGGTCGTGTCCAGCCAGTCCGTTTCGGGTGCCGTCGGAACATTCGACGACTCGAGCTCGCGTATATAGAGCTCGAGGTCGTTGAACGCCTTTGCCTCTGTGCAAGACTTCCGCGCCTCCAAGACGAGGGCGTTGTGCTCCTCGGGACTTAAACCAAAAACAACCCGGAGCCAGTCCACTAACGGAGTTTTGGCGGTTCCTTGAATGGATGCGGTGTCCTTTTGTTTGTTACGCACCAAATACAAACACCAGCAAGCTGACCTGAAGGAAGCTGGTCAAAAAGCTTTTTACAGCCCCCGGGTTCGAAAGTAGAGGCGCCGCTAAAATCGCTCCTGGGTTTGCTTCCTTTTCAATCGCCTCCCTGACAACCTGGAGAAGGTGGTGGATGGTGCCCAAGAACAACGTGTCGCTCTCGTCAGGCGGAAGCGATAGCTCGCGCACTTCCTTATTTACATAACCTGCGGCCATCTTGAGCATGGTTTCAAGCTCCACTAAGTGTAAAGACTGGGTTTGCTGCAAAAACCTGAACGGTCAAGTCAACATATACAAGATCACGCGTTCAACTCTCACTTTGAGGCCGCGGCGACAAACGTCTTCATCTTCACGTCCGGCAGCACCTTTAAAATCGCGACGCGTTCCGTCAGCCTCGTCCTGAACAAAACGGCAGTGCTGTTACAGAGCGTCACCCTTTCTCCGACGACAGTGCTGGACTCCCCGGACACCTTCTGCGGTACCGGCGGTGCATGCACCAGATGTCCCAGTCCGAGCGACGACACTACGTCCTGCGCCAATCCAGCGACGGCGACGTGAGCGTGGTTCAGCTGCTGATGAAGATCGATCCCGCCAACGGTCGGGAGTGATAATGAACCCGATCCTGGGGTTGACGGAGTCACCGGGGTGGCGGGAGCTCGAGGTTCCGACGCGACGCTGGCGTCTGCGAGGCCAAAGAGACCGCAGAGCAGGGCCGCCATGTAGGCATCCCGGACCTCCCCGGCCAACGCGCCCTTTTTCGGGCGGACGGCCGTCGTCGTGGCGCGGGACAGCAGCCCGGGCGTCCCGGTCGCTGTTGGCATCGCAATGGAGGGAGTGGAGGGTCTGATCTTGGTGTCTTCGAACTCCCACTCCTCAAGCCTCTCTTGACATAATCCTGCACCAGTGAGCGACCATCAGTTGCCTCCTCGGCGCGACCGCCACCCTGATCCCCGGCCCTGACTAATGGATTCTGGCCCTCCCGCGTGCCTTAATTAATCCGCATTACCCGAGCCCTGACGTGACGCCAACTGACCGCCGCGGTCGCCGTTGTTCACGTTCTTGCAGAGTCGTTCCTTCCAGCATGTCGACCAACAACCTCAAAGAGATTGCAAGGAAAGGTCAGCTCCCCCCTTTGTCTCTCTTTCCATCTCGGTGCTTTCCGTCATGCCGATTACGAGCGAGTCGCGTCGTTCTGACTTAGCTTTTAGTGATCTTCGACATATGCAAGAAACACCTCAGAGAAAAAAAGCTCAACGCCATCTTCATCTCCGATGCCGGCATGGACGTTTACCTCGAGCAGTGCAAGATCACGGAGGATGAGCTCATAGCTTTGGGGATCAGGGAAAAAGCGACCCTGCAGGCCATGCGGTCGGCGCGTCAGGATGAGTACGGCTACACTTGGGCCGCCATCTACTTTGTCAGCCCGACCGAGGAGTCCGTGAACCTGATCTTGAATGACCTCGGCGCGACGGGGAAGCCATTATACCAACATGCGCATGTTTACTTCACTTCAGGTACCTCTCCTTTCTTTCCTTTCTTATCTCTTTGCAGTAGGCTTCGATCACTGACGACTCTTGCGTAGGCCTCGCCGACGACCTTGCGAATAAGATGCTGACTCCTCAGTTTAAGCGATATCTGGAGACGTTTGAGGAGCTTTCCATAGAATTCTTTCGTAAGTCGTGACACTGAAAGCTTTCACTCAACGCACTGCCCTCAGCTCTCGAATCACGAGTTTTTCACATAAGCGAGGATCGGGCGTTTTTTGACTTCTTCCATTCCCAATCGCAGGAGGAAGTGGACAAGCTGCTTCGCGGATACGCAAAGAAGGTTATTAGATATTCATTGAACAAGCCGCTCACGATTCTTTAGTTCAAAAACGTTCTTGTCTGCTTAAACGAGGTGCCTGAGATACGCTACCACGACCAACACGGCACGAATAATACTCCGTCGGCCCGGCTCGCCCGCTTTCTGTACGAGGAGATGGAGCAAGTCAAGAAGTACGACCCGACCTTTCCGATCCCCACGCCATACGACTACCATGGCCCCGCGCAGCTGCTGATCGTGGACCGTACCATCGACCTCCTGACGCCGTTCCTGCATTCGCTTGGTTATCAGCCTCTTGGGCACGACGCAGCTGATGTGATCAGCAGTGTTCACGAGGGACATCGGAGATCAATGTGAGTTGGTCGACGGTCGTCAGATTTTGTCTGACGCTGTCACTACAGAGTCGAGGTCTCTTTGGACGGCAAGGACGTCATCGATGCCACTTTTGATGAGTCTGATGATATCTTTGTATGTTTCCGCGTAGCAAGCTTTTTGTGAGTTTCTCCCTGACGTTGTACTAGGCAACCATCCGGCATATGCTTGTGTTCGACGCTGCCGCTCACATCACGAAGCTGTACGCGGATGAGATTTCGTTTAAAGATAAGGCACAGGGAGAGCAAGCACTTGAGGAGCTGAAGAACAAAATTATCAACTTACAAAACATTAAGAAGAGGAACGACCAAATCGTGGCTCTCGATCACTTAAACAACTTTCTCATTAGCGAGCTGAGCGCGAACCGCATGAACGAGATCATATCATTTGAGCAGGAGCTGGTGATGGGCGAGACGGCCGACGAGGAGCTCCCCGAAAACCCCTTCGATCGGCTAAAGGGTATTATGGACGATGAGGCCATCTCGTAAGTGCTTTTCCGTTCACAGGTGGTTACTCTTTTGCGGCTAACCGGAGTCACGCCTGTGATTTATTTAGAGACGTCGATAAGCTCCGGCTCCTCGCGATCTACGTTCTTACCGTCGACGATCTTGCCCCCGCGACCCTTGTTGGCCTCCTCCAAGGCGCCGGCATGGATAACTCTGACGTACCCTTTCTCCTCGGCCTCCGCTACTTCGGTATTCGCCAAGGCGAAAAGCGCGATCTTCAGAAACCCGCGTCGCTATTCATGCACCAGGCTCGGAAAGCAAAGAAGGGCGGCAATTCTTTCTTTAGCTCGATTTTCTCCAAAAGGGCCAAGTCGTCGGACGGCGACCGGGCGGAGGAGAAGGACGCGGACGATATGCTGCCTGTAAAGGAGAAGACTGAGTTTGGGCACCTTGATCGGTACGAACCGGCCATCACCTACGTGCTCCACGATCTCGTTAACGGGCGCTCGACGCTGACACCACTGGAGGAGAGCGTAAGGAAGCGGGGTGGGCTGGACGGGAAGGGCGGGTCGCCCGTACGCGACCCGGGGGAAACGAAGCGCGGGAAGGGAATTGTAATGGATTACAAGAAGGGCGTTAGGCCGTCGTGGGCGAAGAAGAGGATTAGGTCCGACGAGAGTGAGGATTATAGGCACAACGGGTCAAGGATTATCTTGATTGTGTTGGGCGGCTTGAGCTACACGGAGGTTAGGGCGATTTATTTGGCGGCAAAGCGATATGAGAGGGAGATCTACGTCGGTAAGTAAGTGTCGTTGTCTTTGTCTTATGGCTTACGGTGTATGCAGGGTCCACGCACATGTTCACTCCCATCGAGTTCTTCCAGGACATGCACGACTTGGGAAAGATCGAAAACCCAAACCATTGGGTCTTCTCCCACATGCTTGCGCCGCCGGAGACCGCTACCAGCGGTCCTATCACAAACAACCTTACAGTCGAGCCCGTCACGGAGTCGTCTCTCCCAACGCCGCCGCCCTCTGTAGGCGGACAGCTGGCTGCCAGCAGCAGCAGCTCGCATTCCAGCTCTGTCAATGGCAATGCTCCTGCTCCAAAAGTCGACGATAGGCCAGTCTCGCTGCCATCGCCACCGCCGAAGGCTGACGCTCCGCTTGCGGGTGCGAACATTGCTGTTTCCGCGCAGGTAGCGCCTAACCCCGTCCCCGCGGTAGTGCCCACTAAGGCCGCGCCCATTACGCAACAACCGCCGCCGCCGCAACAAGCAACGCCAACTGCCGGTCCGTCACCTCCGCAACATTTCACCCCGCCGCCGCAGCAGCAATATGCACCACCGCCGCAACCACAATACGCTCCGCCGCTGCAGCAACAACATGCTCCCGCGCCGCAACAGCAGCCCGCCTCGCCTTCGCAGCAGCAATATGCCCGACCACCACAGCAGCAGCAATATGTTCCGCCACCGCAACAACAGCAATATGCCGCGCCGCAGCTCATAGGTAATCCCGCTCCCGGTGCCAGCCCGCAGGCACAGCGCCGGATCAGCAACGCCCAGCCTGGTGGCAGCCCGACCGCAGCACCACGCGCAAAGCCGCTCGACTTTATCAACAACGTGGCGGGGAGCGCGGGAGTGCATCTTGCCGGTGTGAACAATCTCTTCAATCGTGGCGGACAGCAGCAGGCCCAGCAACAGCAACAGCAGCAGCAGGCGCAGGCAGAGCAGGAGAAACGCGAGCGCGAGCTTAAGCAAATGCAGCAGCTTCAGCAGCTCGCGATGCTGCAGAAGATGCAGCAAGGAAATCCTCAGCAGGTTTACTCCGAGGTGAATTGTTTGAGCCGTCGTTTTGAGATGTCGTTGAATTTTGATACAAACTTTGCTAGGTGCCGCCCGCGACATCATCCGGGGCCGGGAGCTTCAATCTCCCACCGCCCCGGCCGCTGAACTTGCCGCCTCCTCAGAACCTTGCCGCTGCGGAGCCGCAGGCGCCTCCAAGGAGGAAGAAGTTCTTTTAGTTTTAGATACAGCTCTCCGTAGTCTTTCGTCACGGACAATTGTAACAGTTTATTGGTTTTGTTTGGAGATACTCGGGTGCTTTATTTCACGCGAGTTTGTCGGAGAAGCACAAATGAAGGCGAGAAGTACGTCCTCCGTGTCGGCACCATCGTCCACCATTAGAATTGTGATTTGAAGAAAGAAGGAGAAACGAGTTAACACAACGAGTAAAATGCTGATCGTTTTAGTTATAAGCAAAGGTTCTATTCAAAAAAAACAGAGGGCGAGTGACATTGGCGTCAAGAATTATGAGCTGGAGACACAGCGTGAGGATTGTGAGGGATGTCGTGGCGATCTTGATATACTCGCGCGGAGGATTTGGTAATGCCTATGGACTCGTAGGGATGACGCAGCAGTCTGGGTTCGTTGTGCAACTACATAGGCCAAGGGCTCGAGCCTGTGGAAGGTGAAAACATATAAATGTAAAAGAACTTTCGATGACAAGACGGCGAAGACATGAACGATCGATCATTGCGCTTGATACAGTATTTATTAACAGTATTACTAGGGCTGCGGAAACGAGCTCTGCAACATAAGACACCACCCGGCAGTATCGCCTACCATGAAAAAAAAAATTAAGGATGAACCGAAACCCAACGTGTGACTAGGATGGATGAGGTGAAATGCAAAATGAATGAAGCAAATGGCAAACTAAATAACCACGTATTACTGCTTCGTGTGCAAGCTTGCGGGTGCGTGGTGTGACCACGCGTTCCTGCTCCGTCCCCAACGCTCCCCGAAGAGGTGGTAGCGGTGGCGGCATGAAGGAATGAAGGCAAATCATCGGAATTCGTAGGCCGCGCTGCCTCGGGACGTCGACGGAACGTGTTTTAGCGAGAGGTGTTGGAAGCGCTCCGAGTTTTGGTGAAAGTAGTATCCCGTGATGGTGTTTGTAGACTTCTCGTACGCAACTGCAGAGATGAATCATAAGCATATGCAATGCGTGAAGTTGAAAAGAACACAGTAACAACATACTGTAGTAAAAGCCTGCAAAGGATGCGCCGGAGATCGACTTAATGTTATGGTCCGGAACCAGGAAATGTTCCTAAATGGAAATCATAATTAGCATTTGAGCCTTCCTGTTAAATGACAGCCCAAACCTTCCATCTCATAAAAATGATATCGTTGTTTTCAAAGTCGTAGGCGAAACCATCGTCATTAAAACACTTCTCAAACTTCTTAAAGGCCGGAAACTTAGACTGACAAGTTACACGACGTTAGTTACGGCCATTCATATCAAGTCGAAACAATATGAACTGCTTACCCAATGTTCCTTGTCGATCGCCTCGTTCACCTCCCACTTCCTCGTCAAGAATGGGTATTTAGGGCCAATAATTTCAGCCTCAAAAAACGTGCAGAGGTCTGGCCAGTCCTGCAACCTCGAAATTAATAACAACAAAAGCGAACGAAGCCGCCGGTACACACCTCCGTCAACCCCTTGATGTTCAAATACCCGCACAAGAACGACGACCGCAGATCTACATGCTGGCGGGCCAGAAAAAGGGGTTAACTTTCCGAAACAATCGTGTAAAGCAAAAAAAACAAACTTCACTCACCTGAAGTTCAACGGTGACCTCGTAGGAGGAGCCCCGAGACTTTTGCTCCCCGGCGAACTTGCTCCCGCAGAAGAGACTGGCCAAAAAAAACATAAATCATCAGCATATGCAAGCTCATTCGGAGCTCTTTCATAACAAGCAACCTCCACCCGCCGTCAATCCTTGATCAATCCCTCGACCGCTCCCAAGAGCCCATCGCCGCCGCAAGCTCGCCAAAAAACCGGACACCGGCAGCCGCGCCTGTGACATCCTCCGCCCGCTCCAACCTCCGCCGGCCGTCAAACGACAAACATCTCCACCACGACCTCCACGAAAGTCCTCCCGGTGCCCGTGATGTCCCATTCTCTCCTCCATTGCTGCGCTGCCACCCACCTTGCGCATTCGCTCTTGGGAATGGGCTTCGGCCGGGTTGCCTTGTGATGGCTCAAGTGCCTTCCCCCGGAGGGCCCGCCAGGCGTGGCCACGGGCATCGACTGAAGCGCGGCCGGGAAAGGGTGCGGCGCAGCGCACGAGCGGGGCGTGGGGGCTCCGGGTGTCGTCGGGGTCGAGGGCTCCGGACAGGGAGGGGCTGGACTTGGCGATCTGAATGAAGGTCACAAATTCAGTGGGCTGGGAAATGGGTTCAGCAGTATTATTGTGAAATATTTCTTACAAAGGGATTAAAGCATATTGATGGAATGCGAAATACTGCCCTAACAACTTCAAAAATATCTTTCGTCTTGATGGCCTTCGCTGCGTTTCGCTGGCTTCGGCATCAGGTCTGACGTGCACCATCAACGCCATGCAGGACCCAATTTCCACTTATACTGGTGTGCGGCCCCCGGTTGCACTTCATTGAAAAACCTGCACTTCCGCCCCCTGGGTGCCTTTCCCAGCCGATACCATCGACCTTGAGGGAGATTAGGGTTCCAAGCTAGTCCGACCCATCACCGTCATCTCCTCCCGATCCATCACCACTGCCGCTACAAGCCCCTTCCCGCCCCTTATGAGGACCGACGTCAATGACGGTAGGTCCCACTCGGTCGCGGGGCACCTTCCGCCGAGGCGATTGGCCCCAGGGCGCCCGCATGTACTCGTGGAGGAACTCGAGAAGGAACCTCATCCGGTCCGCAATTCGTGCTTTAGGTGGGCCGCCAGCCCGCGCTCGATATCGGGCATCGCGTCCGCCTCGCTCCGCCGGAAGGGGTTGTTCCTCTAACCACACGACCCGGCCTGATGCGACAGTGTAAATTAAAGAATACGAATGCGGCCGTCACCTCCGGGCGAGCCTTATCCCGTCCACCCTAGCGCAACGAGGAAAATGAAGTCCCCTACCTCGCACTACACACGCCCGTCTGGCTGGAGCTCGAGCGCCGGCGGCCGTGTGGCGGACCGACAAAGCCTCTCGAAGTCCTCTCAAACGAAACAGGACCGCTTGCATACCCTTGCCCGTCTTCAGCAGATCCAGGATGGCCGAGAGAATGGGTTGCGACCCCGCGCCGTTGGTTGAGTGAGGGTCACATTGTTGAGCCTGGGAGGCCAAGGGAGGAGCTCGTGCGGCGGCAAGGGAGGTGCCTGCATCGCGCCAGGCCCCATGCGCGTCAGCTTTAAGGAGGTTAATCCATCCAGTGATCCGCTTGACCACTGTCCACTTCAAGGACATCGGCGACGAGTTGATGACCTGTCGTGGCAGATCCAAAACGCGTTATCCGCCGACCGCCAGGACCTGAGGATCGAGGCAGCGGCAGCGTTAGGGAAGGCAGGCTTTGGCCAGTTTTTGTATCTGTCAAGTTTAGCCAAGGACAGACGCATCGTTGCTAATCCGAGCCGATTGGCGCGAGTTCAGACCTTCTGGTCCATCACCTACCACTCACGGCATTCAAGGTGTCAGATATGTGTATAATATTCTACATTGAGAAATCCGCTGTCAGGGACAGACGGATGATATATAGCAGCCGACATAGGATAAGCCCGTTCCACCTCAAGAGAGGATCATCAAAACAGGCACAAACCAAACCCACCATCTAACACAGAGACCCTGTCTCCCTATCCGTGCTCACTGACGTTGCCTTACTATACCTGCCCCTATCCCTGCGCCATCTGCTTCTTCAGCTTCTTCTTCTTCGTCCCGTCCTCCTCCTGCTTTCCCTTTAAGCTCTTGGATGGGCTCGTCGGCGTCGCGAGCGCATTCTCCTTGTCGGCCGTCTTGCTCTTCTTCGACGGCTTGCTCTGCTGCGACGACGAATCCGCGTTCGCCGCGTCCGGGTTAGCACGCTTGGCCGGCTTCTCCTTCTTCGCAGCGGAGACGGCGGGCGCGTGAGGGGCCTCGGAGACGGGGACGGCCTTCTTGGCCTTTTTGAGGGCCTTTGCGGGCTTGTCCTCCGACGCCGTGGCCGCGGGAGTTTTCTTGACGGATTGGGCGGAGGAGGGGACGGCGGTCTGGGGGAAAAGAGGTCATTAGGTGGTCAGTAAGAGCAAAGCGACAAAAGGCGAGCCTCCAATCCTAGCACCCCGCCGGGTCAATGCCCGCGCTCAAAAAAAGCAAAAAAGCAAACACCCACATACCTTCTTCTCCTTCACGGCCGACTTGGGCACCTGCCCCTCCGGATGCAACTCCGCGTTCTTCTTCTTCGCGACCTCCTCATACTCCCTCTTCTTCTCCCCGTCGATCGTCTTCCAAGCCTCCGCCGCGTTCTTAAACAGCTTCCCTTTCTCCCCTCCGCCCTCCGCGGCGGGCGTCACCGTGCCCGAGTTCTTGTGCTTCTGCACGTAATCCGCCATGAAAAGGTTGTATGCCGACGGGGCGCGCTTCGGGGCGTCGGGGTCTTTCTTAATGTGGCCCGCGCCACCGCGGGATTTGCGCTCCTTGTAAGGAACCTTGATCTTCAGCTTGAGCGCCGACGGACGGGTGTGGCCGCGTTTCGCAAGGACCTTGTTTGCGATGTTGATCCCGCGGGTGATGCTGTCGAGGCTGGCTGTGATCTGTGTTAAGCAGAAATATACTCAGACGTGAGTAGGCGCAAAGAGTTGAGATGAGTGGGGAAACCGCGCGGAAAGAATGATCAAAGCCAACACGCACAAATAATCCTAGCGGTTAACGTGGTAGCAAGAAACGAAGGAAAGTCACAAACAAAGTTTCCATCATACCCACAAGCAGCAACAGTGCAAGAAAAATAAAGACAAAGACTTCCATAACAAAAGTGAATAAAGAAGTCCCTCCTTCTGTGCGTCCAAGCTCACCTGCGCAATGTTAATCGGCACCGTTACGGTGCCCTCCGTCTCCAATCGCTTCGGCACCACGCTCGCCAACTCCATTCCTTGGACGATCCCCATTATCAGTCCAGAGAACGGCGTCGCCGCCGGTCGCTTCGTCACGCCGCTTCCGCCCTTCATCGAGACCTTCAATTTCTTCGTCGACATGAGTCGACGGGATTCGGACAGTGAGAGATTGTCAACTTCACTTCACTTCGCGCGCGATCTCGCAAAAGCTTGCGCGACTGCGACCACGCTTTGCAGCCAACCCCGAGCCCGAACGATTCCCCGATTTCACCGGCCGCAGGAGCGAGTAGTGGAGCAAGATGGCGACCAAGGTGGGCCGTGATTTCGATAGATTTAGGCGGGACCGGGCTTCTTTGGGCCTCGGACTCCGGTGCTAATTGGTGGTTTCACGACAGGTGACCAAGATCATGGTGCAACCCATCAACCTGATCTTCCGTTTCTTGCAACAAGTAATGCGCGATTTCCGTTTCTCGACTTTAAAATGTTCTGACACATTTTTCTTCGCTCTGCCAGCGGTCCAAGGTGCAAATATGGCTGTTTGAGCAGACGGACATTAGGATTGAGGGGAAGATTATCGTGAGTTACAGTTCTGTTCAGTGAATACTCAGTGTTGTTTCCTTGTTGTTTTATTTATTAACCTTGGCTCTTCGTTACAGGGCTTTGACGAGTTTATGAGCCTCGTGTTAGACGAGGCGGTCGAGATTACGGTCAAGACGGGGGAGCGGAAGGAGCTGGGGAGGATTCTATTGAAGGGGGATAATATCACGCTGTTGAGAGGTGATTAAAAAGATATCCTTTGCCGCTGAGGAC
>JADGJL010000718.1:0-15031 GCA_027600665.1 Irineochytrium annulatum
AGATGGGGGCGGAGCGGGGAGGGGCGTGGAGGCGTTGGAGGAGGATGGGTTGGAGAGAGGTGGGGAAGAGTGTGCCGCGCATTTCCTTTACTTTAAGTAGGTTTCCGGTTTTTTTTTTACTTTTTATTTTTATTTTTATTGTTTTGGACATTTTGGCTGTTGTAGCATACATCTTTGTTGTTTAGGGCGACAAGTGATTTTGAATCAGGGAGTCCGCAAACAAGGCTTTGCATTAATGTAAAAAAAGACAAGACTGGCATTTTCTGGCGCATATCAGCCAAGGGCCTATTTTGGTTTTGCTAGCTGAGAGAATGGAAGAAACACAACAGCTCGACAGCGATGTTAACGGCGCATCGCGGCGCGGAGACGGCGTAGTCAGGCTCACGGCGATCTCCGAAGTTCTAGCCTCCTCCCAGCTCTTGGATTTGCGTTCAAGATCGCTGGCGTCACGCGACAATGAAGACAATACGCTGCCCATCTCCAACAATCCCCTTAGTCAACCGGGGGGGGTAGCACACAGCACGCGTCTAACGCGCCCGGAGACAGCCGACGCGACACCCAGGAGGGCCGACACCCGCGAAGGGAGCCAGGAGTAGACAACGCGTTATCGCGAGAACTCGGCCATGGACGGCGACGGGTTCGAGAAGGTCCCCGAGCCGGGCTGGTACAAGCCCTGCGGCATCACGCTGGCTCTGGTGTCGGGCGTCTTCATCGGCACGTCCTTCATCTTTAAGAAGAAGGGCCTGCTGGACGCGAAGGCGAAGCACGGGGAGCTTGGGGCCGGGCACGCGTACTTGAGCAGCCCGCTTTGGTGGATCGGGATGGTGTTGAGTGAGTAGCACGTTTTCTCTCTCTCTCTCTCGTGCGCTGTGGTCGCGTACTAAGGCGACTCGTTAGTGGCGCTTGGTGAATTCGCGAACTTCGGCGCATACGCGTTCGTGCCTGCCATCCTTGTGACGCCATTAGGAGCTCTTAGTGTCGTGATCAGGTGATAGCGTTCAATTCTGCGGCGTGCTTGGATTATTAAACGGACTTTCTTCAGCGCTATCCTGTCGTCCATTTTCCTGAAGGAGAGATTGAACTTCAGCGGGAAGGTTGGTTGCGCGCAGTGCCTTGTGGGTGCAGTGATCATCGTCCTTCACGCTCCGGCGGGGAACGCCACGGACACCATTCCCGAGTTCTTCTATTACGTGACGGCGCCAGGTAAAGCAGAAACAGTAGCTGTTTTGGAAATCTAACGTGGTCCGCCCGCAGGATTCATCACGTATTGTGCCATGTGCACGGTCGCTGTTCTGTACTTGATCTACAAGGTTTCGCCCGAGTACGGGGACAAGAACCCAATCATCTACATCTCAATCTGCTCGACTGTGGGATCTTTCCTAGTTCTAAGCACCCAAGGTACGCGAAATAACTTGCTTTGATAGCCTCGCAATCTGATGCGCAATTTCCAGGGTTTGGATCGTCGCTCGTTTACTCGTTTGGCCACTGGGACGATGACAACCAGTTCCGCCATTGGCAGATCTACCCCTTGATGGGCTTCATCGTCTTTACGGTCATGACTCAGATCCACTTCCTGAACAAGGCCCTCAACCAGTTCTCCACCGCCATTGTTACGCCAGTCTACTACGTCTTCTTCACCACCATGACGCTCGTCAGCTCCGCCGTCCTCTTCCGCGGTTTCGCCGTCGAGACGTTAATTGGTGGCACAACCCTTATCATGGGATTCCTCGTTATCGTCGCGGGCGTGTCGCTGCTATTTCAGTACAGTGTCGCGTCGGCGAGGAAAAAGGAACGAGGCGGGAATGACGGGGGCGAGGACGACGACGACGTTGACGGTGGCCATGACGGCGCGATTCAAATGAAGCAAAAGAAGGCCAACGCGAACGACGGCCACGGTGTCAAGCCGAGGGTTGTGGCGTCGAACGCCATGTCGCCGAGTGACGTGGTCCTGGACATGATCGACCCGAACGCCATCCCGAACTCGCACTCCCGCTCCCACACTGCACCAACCCCGCAGCAGCAACCTCAGAAAGCACGGACCGAGGTGCCCCGCCTCCAGGCCGCTCCGGTCGTGCAGCAGCACTCCCGCTCGACGACGCCGACGCCTGCGCCGCCGCCGCCAAAGCCCGTCGTCACACACGCCGCGCCGCCGCGGAACCGGGACTTCGTGGCCGTTCCGACGCAGATTGAGGTGGATTTCGACGTGAGCGATGACGACGACGAGGGGTTCGCCAACCTCGGTGGGGCGCCTGAGGTCGCCACGCGCATGGGGGAGGAGGACGAGTCGCCGTCCGGGTCGATGACGGAGCTGATGGAGCAGAGATTGGGGTGGAACAAGAAGGCTCCGGGGAAGTCATGGGGTAGATGAGTGTCAACAAGATGTCAGGACAGAGGTTGTTGACGGGGTTACCGTAGTGTTTACGCTTTTTTTTACACTTGTTACATTCGCTACAACATTTTTTACGGCCGTCTTCGGTCCCTGTTCGGTGTCCGTCGCGAGCTTTAGAATTCCTCTTCGAGTCTTGATCGCGCGATCAGCGATACTACAGATGTGTACACATAGAACGAAAACAATAAAATCACTAAACCTCATCGCTCCGTACATTTGATTTTGTTTCCTCGCTGGGCTCCGTAAATCTGGCACGACACGTGGAATAAGTGCAAGGCGGTCAATCTGATGCTCGATGCGATCACAACGGCTCATAAGTCGTGGCATCGGTTGAAAACAACAGCATTAAGATCCACATGTATTAATATTTACGTACGGAAATACGTCTTTCTTTAGTTAATGCATTTGTCTACTCCATCTCGATTTCGTCGAACGTCGAACACGTCGGTCCGATTTCAACCACGCCGCTTCTTTCTTCCTCTCTTCCTCCAGTCAACGGAGGATGACGGCCGCCGTCACCCCCGCCGCTGATCAGCCGGCCAGGGACCCCGACGCCTCCTCCATCCACCCTCCCTCCTCGACCGACGTCCCTCCGATCAACGCCGGGCCCGCGAGTCCGTCGAACAGACAGCAGAACGACGACGTTACCGACACCCCCAAGCCCCCTGCGGCCAGCCCTGCCCCAACAACCGCCACCAAAATGGTCCACAGCAGCATCTGCGCCGATCTCTCCGTCACCGAGGTCTCCGTCACGCACTCCGTCGCCGGAAAAGACTTCGTCCGAGAGGTCAAGGTCGAAGTTGCAGCCACCGAACGCATCACCCGAACGGTCAAGCCTCTCTCTCAAGCCCAGCAAGCCCGCCGCAAACCGCAGCAGGCCACCAAGACTCGCCCGGAGACCGTGGTGTTTCGCGATATCGAGTCGGACGACGTCCGCACCGACGAGAAGCCCGTCCCCGTCGACGAGGACCGTGATCAGGAGCGGAAGCTTGCGAAGCCGGAGGTGCAGGAGAAGGTGGTCGACGCCGTCGTTGTCGTGGGCGAGAGCGTGGTCAAGCGCAAGGATGTGAAGGAGGTCGTCGTCGTGGAGAAGACTGCAGTTGCGATCAAGGCTAAAACTGCCAAGGTACAGATTGTGTCTCGGTTGTTGATACTGACGCGCTTGTTATGCAGAGGAAGGTGTTCAATGACGAAAATAAGGAGAACATGATGCCGCCTAGGCCACAGAGCGCCAACCAGCCGCCTGAGGACGAGCCGAAGAGGAGGAGGACGAGGGGCAACGGCCGTCGTGGGCGCATTCCGCGTAAGTTGCTAAAGGATGTTCTTGTATTCTAACTGTGTTCTTGCAGTTGCGGACATCACCCATCTGTCCCTCAATAAGGACGGCAGTTACAGGCATGCCTTCAACCGCGGCGTCCGATGATTTCGTCGATTTTTTGTCGACCAAATGCAGATCGACGCTGTTCGATATCGTGTGCGTGAAGTGCACTATTTTAAGTTATTCTGGTCCTCGGGCGGAGCGCCTGCCGCCGAAGCGGTGTTTAGAAAAACTCACGTTTTAATACCTTGTATTGTAATGTTTATATCCCTTATTTAACTTAAATTACACTGGTCGTAGTCTGAAGAACATTCGAAATCGGTTGCGGGGGCGGAGCCGGATGCGGAGGTGAACTTGTCAACATAAAAATGGATGACCCGTAACCCTCCTCCACATCACACCGCCCAGCATGACCGCCCCCACCAACGTCCTCGTCTTCGGCGCGACCGGCTCGGTCAGTCCTATCAACCCTTGCTTTATCGCCGTGCGCGTATTAAACCATCCTTAGGTCGGTTCCCTCGCAGCCGCGGCGGCTTCCTCCCGTGGCGCCCACGTCACCCTCGCGGTCCGTGACCCCTCCAAGCCCGTCGACGCCTCGATTGCTCACTTCCCCAAGGTCCAGGCGGACCTCCTCGACCCCGCCTCGGCGGAAAAGGCGGCGAAGGAGTCCGGGGCCAAGGCCGCGTTTCTGTACGCGGTCATGGGCAGCGATCTTCGCGAAACGCTCGGGGCCCTCGTCCGCGGCGGCGTCACGCACGTCGTCTTCCTCTCGACCTCTTGGCTCCCCGAAAACCTGGAGTCGGTAGCGCCCGACGACGAGATCCCGTGGCGTCATGCCATCGTCGAGCGCGCTGCGATGGCGATCCCGGGTTTGAGCTTCACGTCCGTTCGCCCCGGGGTGTTTACGACCAACACGTCCCGCGACTAGAGGCATCAGCTGGCAAAGGGGAAAGTGTCGCTCGCGCACGCCGACTGCCCGATTGCGTTCATCGCGGTGAATGACATTGGGGAGGTGGCGGGTGCGCTGCTGGCGGCGCCGGCGAGGGGGGAAGCACGAGGTCGTGACACTGCTGGGGCCGGAGATTATTACGTACAGGGAGGCCGTTAAGATTATTGCGAAGGAGTGTGAGTTTAGGGACGTCGTGGTGGAGAACCTTACGGAGGTGAGCAGCGCGCTGTCGCAGATTTCCGACTTTGATCATTGCTCATTTTTAATTTGCCTTCCAGGAAGACCATCTCAAGCTGGTGCCTTCCATTCATCAAGACATCTTGAAAAGTTGTTTCAAGTACTACAAGGGTTTGGAAGTCAAGCACGAGGATGTGAGCGCGGCGGAGAATGTGAAAAGGTTTACGGGTCGTCCCGCAACTAAGTTCGCAGACTGGGTGCGGGCGAACAAGCACAGATACGCCGTTTGACTTCGCGCCCTGCACTCCCTATTCTTTTTTTGCACTGAGCCGGGTCGCACGCAAGTGGTTGATAATGATGTCCTCTTGTCGGCGATCAATAAAGCATCCTCACTACTGAGCACACGTTCCTTGTTATTGGTTCTAGGATTCTATCCGCAACGGAAAGACTTTCCATTTCCCCGCTTTCTGCGCGTGGTTGTTGGCTGTTGCAGTAGAGTGCACGTATGGGACTTTTCTTTTGGAATGCCGACGCCCAACGACCCTATCACAACGTGAAAGCTGGGTGGGCCGAAGAAGTAGATAAAATACTTGCGAGGGATGTACAAAAATTACGGCGTAAAGAATTCCCCGATCATTTTGTTCGAACCAAAGTTCGATAGGTGCAAGTCCATGGGCACCCATGCCCTCCGCAAACAACTCTAGTTGGTTCGAATGTCTCCGGAAATGACCGAGATTCGCTTGGTTTGCACGATTTTTCTTTGGACACCCATCGAGATCGAGCCGCTCGCTCCCCCGGCGCCCTGCACCGCGTCCTGTCCCTCAACTGACCCCCATCCTCTCCTCACCCCCTCCGCCTTATCGGTCGGGCTCTGTCTTCTGGCTCCAGGCCGGAGTCGAGGCTCATTTGTTAACGAAAACGATGTGACTTCCCATGGCTGGCGCATCGACGTTTCTCACTCACCGGCCTGCGCTCGCGACCCAGCTCCAATTCAGCACGTTCTCTGTGGGCTAGGCGGTGGATGACGCGAATGAAGCCGAGGGGCGCTGTGGTCGCTGCCGTTGGTATGGTGAGTAACTGTAGAAGCTCTCGGCGGTCTGTTCATTATCGTTCTTTGAAACCGTACTTGTGCTTCTGATTGCGACGGCGGTGGTATAGCCGGGCCTCTGCCTCGCGATTTTGTTCCCCTTCTACTTTCCTCCTCCTTTCCCTGTCATGGATGTTCTTCGCTGGCGTCGTGGCAATTCATTCCTTCCCCGACCGCTCACTCTGTGCTTGTACTCGGCAGATTCTTCGTACAATCCTCTTAATGCGAGCACGCGGACAACGTTGCCCGCGGTTGAAGCGCGATACGAACATGTTATATGTCCGGCGTGTGGCACGGGCCTGCGGAAGTTGTCGCAGCGGGCTGAGCGGTGTCCTTAGCGGGCAAAACGCTCTACCTTATCCTGTCGACCGTCTTTTGTTTCGACTTCTTCAATGAGTCCTCCTAATGCTCTACTCTAAACTTCCAAGGCCAGCCTCCCCTCCCCCCGCCATCTCTATCAGCCGTTACGCTCACTGGTTCTATGATTGCTTGTCGAGGTAGAGAGCTAATGCGCGTTTGGGGCAGTGAAGTTGATGAAGGTTCAGAAATACGATTGCAAAACGACCACGGCAGCGCGCGGGCGATTTCCCCTCACGTGTCTCGCGTAAAGTCGCCAAGTTTTGGTGTGCTCATTTTATTCTTGGTATATCCGTCTCCTCTTCACTTTCTATACCTAAACCACCCTTAAATCAACCTAACGATGCTACAGTCGCTGACCCGGAAAACCGAGGTCCTTTACATTACTTGCCTCCGAGCATGCACACTCACTCGGCTGGAGTGCTGCTAAGCTGCAAGGTGACGGCTGCGAGTCTCTCGACGCGTCGATCCTGCAGCTTAGCAGTACTCCATCCCAGTCGTTGTGCATCCTCGTCGATACGTTGATATTCTAGTTAGCGGTGCGACAAGTTGGCGTCGACGGAACCCAGCGGGGGCAGCTTGACTCCGTCGTTTGTTTACCGAAGTCCGCGAACCCGCCGATCCACGCAGTTGTGTAAGTGTTCAACACGCGTCGTTTTTTCAATGGCCAAATGAAGAAGGAAAGGTAAAACTCGTCCACGACATATTGCGGGGGCACCGACCTCCGCCACGTTTCCATGGGTGGGCGGACAGGAAGCGCGGAAGTCGTCAAAGTTCTTAATCAGCGACCTTGCTGCATTGCTCGCATACATAAGCTCCCACATCCTTACCTAGCTAGCATGGACTTCCGAGCAACCATCTGACCGCCTAATCAACAACTAATCGCCGCCATCTTTTTTTTGCATCATGCCCTCCAACGTCCTCGTTTTCGGCGCTACCGGAACTGTGAGTCTTCACTTATCCACCAGGAAATGCCAATATTAATACTAGCCTATTTGTCCAGGTCGGATCGTATGCCGCCAAATCGGCTGCCTCCCGCGGCGCGAACGTCACGCTCGCAGTTCGCGACCTCAAGAAGCCCGTCGACGCCGACATTAGCCACTTCAAGAAGGTCCAGGCCGACCTCACGGATCCGGCGTCCGTTGAGAAAGCAGTTAGGGACTCGCAAGCCACGGCCGCCTTTATCTACTGCATCCACGGGTCCGACATGAAGGACGTGGCCGAGGCGCTCAAGAGGGGTGGCGTGAACCACATCGTCTTGCTGAGCTCGTACTTTGTGCCCGTCGACCTCGACAGCGCGACGGAAAAGAGCCACATCCCTTACGTGCACGCACTTGTTGAGCGCACGATCTTGAAGATCGACGGCATCAAGCTGACCTCCGTCAGGCCTGGCGTCTTCACGACCAACACCGTGCATCAGTGAGTTGACTACTGTTTCCGAGGCGGCTTCTGAATGCCTTGTACTGTTATGATTATGAAAGGTGGAAGTATCAGCTACGAGCCGGCAAGGTAAGCTTCTCCCACGCCGACTGCCCCGTCGCCTACATCGCCGTCAACGACATCGGCGACGTCTCCGGCGCGATCCTGGCCGCCCCGGCCCCCGCGGCACGCCACACGGTCGTGGACCTCGTCGGGCCCGAGCGCATCACGTTCAGGGATGCCGCGCTGCTCGTCGCGAAGGAGGCTGGGTTTCCGAACGTGGAGGTAGTCAGCTTGACGGAGGTGTGGAACTCTAATGGTTGTTACCTCGAGATTTTAATACGGTGATTCATTGCTTTCTTAGGAGGAACATCTGGCGGCAACCGCCGCTTTCATTCCGAAGGAGATTTTAGAAAGCATCTTTGAGTACCACCGGAAGGTGGAGCAGGGAGCACTTGAGGACGTGAAGCTTTCGGAGAACGTGATGAAGTACGCGGGGCGGCCGGCGACGAAGTTTGTCGATTGGGTCAGGGCTAACAAGGCTTTGTACCATGCTTGATGGTATTTCAAAAGTTTCCTGCATTTTATTCGGGCCTGTGATGAACATATCGATGATTAAAATAAATGCATTTCATGATATACTGCATGTGCGTTGCATTTATTTAATCGTTGCATCAAGCTGTTATTTAGAAGTAAAAATATACGCTAAACTACATCTTCCTGAAATGTCTGCTTCCTCGCTTCATTCTACAGTTCCTCCCACAAATCTTTCGCAACGGACCTCTTCGTACTGCCGGACCTGATGGAGCTTTGATCAAGAACGAAGCTTTCCCCCGCCGCAACCTCCTCAAGCTCAACGTCGTCGACTCCAATGGAGGCCGGCGATGATAACCCGCTCGCACCCTCACTTACTGCAGGCTCACCCAGAACGAGTCTAGCAGGCGACAGAGACCTTTCTGACCGTGTGTAGCCGGAACCTGCATTTTTAAAGAAAAATTTATCAGACGGGATTTTCCTTGAGCAAGGGTTTTGTGCGAAATACATACCTGAAGGGCTGATAGGCGGGGATCCTTCAACATCCTCATTCTCCTCACGTCCGATCTGACCGGCCTCCTCCAGATCTCGCGGCGCCTTGATCTCCGCCTTGCTCTGCAGCGACACTCTCTTTGGCGTCGCCACGCCCGACGCCGCAGCAGGCTCCCCAAGCACACCCCCGACGATAACCTGCGACCGCGTCGACGCCCTCCCCTCCGCCGCGACTCCGTCCGCCGCGGCCGGCTCCCCAAGAACACCCCCGACGATTACCAACGACCTCTTCGACGCCCGTCCCTCTGCCGTGAACCTGGGCAGCGCGGCTACCCCAGCGTCCATCCCCGCGTCCGTGGCCGTGTCATTCGGACCCGTTGTAGTCGACGGCCCGTCGGAGCATGAGCAGCTCCCGTCCTGGCTCGAGGACGACGGCAGCCCTCGTTCCTCCCCGCTAGCTGCCTCCGCCGTGGTGTGCGGGTCGGATTCTGTAGCGGCGACGTCGTGGTGGGATTGGGTTGTCGTGAGCACGGGTGAGCTAGGCGTTTCCTCATCGTCTCGTGATGTTAAAGAAGCGCCCGCGGCACCGGGGGCACGGAGAGGGGAGAGGATACCGCGAGAGAGGGGGCCGGAGGAAGTAGTGATGTATGACGTACTCGGTGCTTCGCTCGTTGTTGTGCAGGAGCAGTCCTCGTCGTCGGTGATAGTTGAAGGCGGTGCGACGGGGTGGGCGGCATCGAGGTCTCGCGCGCCGGTGGCTGTGGTTGGTGTCACGGTTGACGTTCCCGTGCCTGTGTAAGTATCGGTCCCGGTGCCTGTGTAGGTGCCCGAGTATGTATCCGTCGCCGTCAAAGGCGTTTGGTATGACGTATCCGTCGGCGTCCCTTCTGTAGCCCCAGTCGGCATCGCACCGGTCGGTATGGCCGGCTGCGAATGTTGAATTCCTCTCGACGCCTCCACGCTGTTCGCCCTCGCACCGCCGTCCCCAGCGACGCTCCGCCTTATTGACCCGGACCTAGGTGGAAGCCCGGGATCCCCGCCCGCAGACCCATTCCTGCTGCCCCCAATCGACGACCTGCCTCCAACGCCCGCGCTCCCGCTCCGTGCCCTCACCACCACCACCTGCGCCCCATTCGGCCTCGGCGACGACCGCGACACGGACCGCGACCCCGACCCCCGTCCCCTAGACCCATCCCTCTTCCTGCGGGCCCTCCGCCTACCACGCCCTTCGTGCCGCGTCTGCGAGGGCGGGGGCATGACGAGCGCGGTCTCGCTGTTGAACTTGCGCATGGGTGGGTACGGGTTCGTGGCGTCCGATGAGGGCTCGGAGGTGAGGTCGCAGAGGGAGCAGGTGCGGGAGAAGACGGAGGAGGAGGAGAAGGTCACGGAGGTCGTCGTCGGGAGGCCGCGGGTATCCGCTGGCGCGGACGTCGGGGTGGTGTCGGTCGCGC
This sequence comes from Irineochytrium annulatum, assembly GCA_027600665.1. Classification (NCBI taxonomy): domain Eukaryota; kingdom Fungi; phylum Chytridiomycota; class Chytridiomycetes; order Chytridiales; family Chytridiaceae; genus Irineochytrium; species Irineochytrium annulatum. The sequence goes on from JADGJL010000718.1 coordinate 10,174, forward strand.
CCGCGGTGTCGGTCTCGGTTGTCGCTGTCCCGTCGGTGTAGGTGGTGGGTACGGTCGACTCCAGTGGCGGCGGCATCATGATTATCTGAGGCGGCTGGTCGGTTGACTGCCGCGGCGCCATGTATGACATCCCGTCAAGAGGCTGCTGCGAGTAGCTCATCTGCGTGATAAAGGCCGGTGGCGCGTAATTTTGCTGCGCGTACATCTGACCACCGGTGTCACCGGACGGCATCGTTAGCTCCCGCGTAATGCCGAAAGCGTCACCCGGCGCGATCGAGGACGTCGCTTCCGTCGACTCCGGCATTGATGAGGACGCGTCGCCCGTGCTCGTGGCGAGCGCGGAGGACTCTATGTTGGAGCTTCTGGGATCTGTCGACGAGACATCGAGGCTAAAGGAGGAGTTAGTGCGTTGCGATGAATGTGGAATTCATACCTCGTGGTTGGGTCATCCGACGACGTTTGAGTGGAGGTCAGATACGCGGAGGATCGCGTCGAAGAATCGTAGGTCATCGACGACGAAGAAAGGTATACCTCCTTGGGCGGCATGAAGTTTCTGTATAAAAACCGGATTTTAACTTAAGTCTTCAACTGCTAAAAGAAGGCCACGAGAAATACTAACGATATGCCACGGGACTGCGCACCCCCTTGTCTAAGCTGACTGAGCTGCTCTGCGAGAAGGTCCACCTGTGCGTCCTTCTGGATGGCGCGCTGGTGCTCGTCGTTGTAAGCCGCGACGTACTTCTGACACTTTTCGACCAGCGCCTTCAGCCTTCAGACGGGTTAGCATAATACACCACCGTAGCGGAGTACATACTTCAACTGATCTCCCATTCCCTCCAGCCTCGTCTCCGCCTTAACAGTCGCCTCCCTCGCCTCCGCTAACTCATCCTTGATCCTCCTCCTCTCCTCCCTAAGCCCGACGACCTCCTCCACGACGGCGTCCTTGTCCCTCTGCAGCCCCTCGATCCGGATCGTCAGGATCTCGTTCTGCTTCTCCTGACGCCTGTGCTCCGCTACGGCGTCATCGCGTTCGCGCGTAACGTCCGATATTTGGCGATGGAGCGTGTCTGAGCAGGCCTGAAGGTCGTCGCGAATGGTTTTAAGCTCTGCGTTGTGGGCGTTGTCAGCAAATGTGCATCGAATTCGAAGAAGGTGTACCTTCGATTTGGGATTGGGCCTGAGCTAGCATGCCGGCGTTGGTGACCTTCTCGTTAAAGAGCGAGCGGGAGACTTCATCGCGCTCAGCCTCGAGCCCTCGTCGGTGCTTCAAAATTTTCAGGTTAATCGTTGAACACTGCAAGTGCAGGCCACAGCTCTTCTTACATTGTCCATATCCGCCTGCGTCCTGATATGATCCTCAATCTCCTCCTGCGCCTTGTCTCGCAAGTCTCGCATGGTGTCCAATGCGTCGCTCGTGTCTATAACGCGTCAGCTGAGCGAAATACGAGCGTTTTGCAAAACCTTTCAACTCGTTCGTGGTAATCTCGTGTTCCGCGCTGAGCCTCTCGTGCTCCGTCTGCAGCGACACGTGGCTTGAGCCGAGCTCCTCAAGCTCCGATTGCAGCGAGTCGATAATGGCACGATACCGGTCTCGCTCGTCCCGGAGTTTCTCCGACACCTCTACCCCGAAAGCGTTATCCAATGGCCTTCGAACGACCGGAAACACCAAAGATACCAACCATGCAACCTCCGACAATCTTCCTCCGACCTATCCAGCTTCCTCCGGTACTCCGCCAGCGCGTCGTCGTACTTAAGCAGCTGATCCGGGTCCTCGTTCAGAGTGGCCGTACCCGCGCCCTGGTGTTCCAGCATCCGCTTGAGCTTCAGGGTCTCCATGTAGTAGGCCGTAACCTCAGTCTCGTACTCTTGGATCTTGCGGTATTTTGTCGATTTCTTCAGGCCCTCGATCTCGTCGTCGCGCTGCTTAATTTTCTCCTCGGCCATCTTGAGGGCGGAGCGGAGGTTGGAGACAACCTTGAGACGAGTAATCAGTGCACATTCAGCCCTAAATTGACATTAGATTTCCCACCTTATCCTCGACGGGCGCTAGTGTCGAGAGCGAGCGCGTTCTCCCATTCTTATTCGGCTTCTGATCCATGATGTACTGCCAAAAAAAAATGAAAAAATCGAACATCAGCCTTACTTGTAAAAACAAAAAAAAAGTAAAAACCAGAAACCTTGAACATGAGATGATCCTGATACCGCTTCTCAATGAGGTTGTGGCTTTTCTCCATGCCGATAAGCTTCGCCTGAAGAATCTTCTTCTCCTGGACGAGTTCGTTCACCTGGCTCTTTGACATAAAAAGCTCGTTCCGAAGGTCTCCCTCGTCCTTTTTGTCTGCGTGGCAACGATTCGTCAATATCGTTGCGGAAGCATTATACTCAACTGTTATCCATGATTCGAGACTTTGGATTCTTCGGCGGCTGGGTCAGATCTGTTAACGGATGGCGTTTGCTTAGTACGCTGGCCAAACTCTCCAATTATCGATTCGCCCTTCTCCGCCTTTCCTTAGTTAGATCCTCACCTCTCGTCGCCCGCGGCCATTTTATCCGGTTCTTTGCGTCCAGCCCACGAGTGCCAGCCATCGGCGGCGGTTTGAGCGAATCTAGTGTTGACTGGTAGATAGCCAGCAGGCTCGGGGGTAGGGAGACGGGGTTGTTGGCGCCGGCTGTCGGGGACAGGTTAATAACGATCATCGGAAGAATTCAACTCAAACGGCTCTTACGTGTTGAAGATGCGATCGATGACCGGGGCCGGACTAGAACAATTGAAATGGTAAGTCCACAGTCCACCCAACATTTTAGAGTTCTTCCATTGCTGTAATGTGGCCGTCGCCAATCCAGCGTTTCTCCATCATTCAGAGTTCTCCTTTGAAGCGACAGTCCCCACTCCCAGCGTTGCCCCAGCCTGAAATCTAGTCCTTTCCCTCCTCTAAACGTAAACTCCACCTTTCCGAAAGCTCCCCATCCCCATCCCGCTGCCCGCCAAACTCGGGTTCGACACCATGGGTGACGGAGGATCCCTCGGCGGCACTGGGAACCACGAGGGGTTATCAATCGCCTGTATGGCTTGGATGGGGAAGTCCTGCATGTGCAGGTCCAGCGAGCTCATGGTCCCGGGCTGCGGGGAAGTTGATGTGTTGATCGCGTTTGTCAATTCGTCAATTCTCCCTTCACCTTCACACAAGCAGGCCGAAGACGGATCTCGGCGTCCGTTGCTGAGGCAGATCGAGTGGGATGTTGTCTAGCCGCTTGTGGAGTAGAGGCTGAATGGGGACAGACACAGTTCACGGGCCTTCAGGGGAACGGCCTTTTCAGGACGGATCCCCTGCCAGCTGCCATCCAGAATCTGTATGCGGTTCACCTGGTTCGTCGGTGTATCTCTTTTCTATGGTGTGATGCCGATAGTGATTATTGTAAGTAGCGCGGCGTTGCTTGTTGTTGCTTGTTGTTGGGTTTCTATGCATGTATGGCACACTAGTTGGCAGTGGCTCCAAACCAAGGAAGCGGGAAGTACGATTGCTGAATCATCAATGTCGAACAACAAGCGGACATATTAATAATCGGCTGAAACTGATTCAGGATACGAACATTGAACATAAAAAAAGAAAGGAAAAGAGTAAGCTACAAAAGCTTACTAATAAAGATTGCCGAAGTTATCATGAAAAGAGTAAGCTACAAAATCTTACTAATAAAGATTGCGGAAGTTATCATGCCTTCTACCTGATTCGAACAGGTGACCTCCTGCTTACTAGGCAGACGTTCTAACCAACTGAACTAAGAAGGCGATGTTACGAGAACTTGGCAAAGTGTTCATGTCTCAAATCAAAGCCGTATCTGTCAAAACGAGTAAAAGGTTCGCCAGCCGTTCCCATCCCGACCACCTGTCCCTCCGCCACTCTCACATATCCACCGTTTACACCTCCCCTCGCCTTGAAGGTCCCTCACTTCCTGCTGCGTCTTGCCCGGTCGCGTCGGGGAGAATGGCTTCCCAAAGAAGGCTTCCGGAGGACGAAGGCGGTTGCAGGAGTTAGAGGAAAGAAAAGAGCAAAGAAGTCCACGAACACAGCGAACAAAAGCTGCTGCAGTGTGGCAAATGCCGCCTATCTAAGTTTTTGGAGAGTGCTTTCGATATCCGCGAAATAATGGGCCTTCCACTTTCCTCCACTGTATCGCTGTTGCCATTGACGCTGCTGTTTAGCCCCGCCGTTTCTTTTTGGTATGTATTTTGCATCTTCGTCTGGGCCAAGAACGAAATTCGTGATCTGATTATACTGCAGACGACAGAGGTATTTTTATTCCTTTTTTTTTCTTTCTACTGCATTAAAGGGTGTGACGGCAACTCGAGTGAGGATCTTTCGCGAAAGAACACATCACGAGGCGTCCAGCAGGTACATGTCAATGGTCAAAGATTCATAAGGGGAAATCGATAGGGATGACGCTTGTGACAAAAGAGAGCGAGTGGTCGAAAGAAACACTGCGGTGGAGGCCTGCTCCCACAGTTGTCGCGGTGAGATGAATTGGGAGGTACTAACGTGGTTGTGAACATGAAGTAGTCAAACTACATAGGTAAAGCTAAGGGAGGCACATCCAGAAATTTAGGGGAAATAGTTATACCAACGAGGCATATAAAGAAAATAAACTTAAGCATAACGGGTAAAGCCCACAAGTTAACGGCCGATGGGCAAGAACTGCCCAACAACCAACGAGCAGTCCCCAAACAAATCCCTCCTCACCGTCATCCAGTACGCGCACGGCACCGGCAGCCCATCCGGCCTCACGAGTGTGCACCGACCCGTCAACACATCCCCGCCCGTCACGTTCCCGCCCCGGCCCCCCGCACCCGGCACCCCCCCGG
>JADGJL010000719.1:0-15024 GCA_027600665.1 Irineochytrium annulatum
TAACAAAAGATATAAAGAAAATAAAGATCAGACAAAATGACCAGACTATGAATTGATCCGCTAACTAAATCGTCACAAATGCCGTGATCATCATAGCTAGTCTAAAAAGCTCCGAGGTTGCTCAGATCCTCATCAATACCCTTTCACTCGCACTCTACGGCCTCTTGCAACTCCATACCGCCAACGTTGCAACGAACATACGCGTCCTTACCGCCAATTTTGCGACAAGCACACAAGTCCACCTCGTCTCCCTGTAATTCTCACGCCGTTGATCGGCGTCAGTGGGGAAACCTTGGCCACAAAGAATACCTGGGACAGTTGTGACGTTTGGCGGATGGCTTCCGTCGGTCCTGAATCTGGCGCGGTTCTCGAAGACGGTCATGCTATCCATGGCGCCGTAGGCTTCCAACTTTTATTCTCATGCCCTCAGCTCTCTGCGCTTGTGGTGTCCCCTACTTGCACAGATCTGAAGAAGTAATGTTTACTGTCCTCTCATCACGTCCACAAGATCCGCGAGTTCACCCGATCAATGCCAGTCGAGTCAATAAAAGCCATAAACTTCACGATGGTTTGCGAAAACAGCTTAAGGGACAGCTGCTTTAACACATTAAGCCACGTTACAGCATGATTGCCAGTAGTTTTTGTTCCCCGCAAGCTCATAACTAAGCGAAGGTGAAATCGGCTTCTTGCTTTCTGCTGGCCTCTGGTACCACTCCACCATCCCCTAAACTCCGCAGGGCTTGAGCGATAAGTTGATCGCGAAATTTGACGACACTTTCGCCGCTTCAACCCCCGCGATCGCGCACTTCTTCTCGACCCCGCGCAATGAGCCGCTCCCAGGCCGCCTCGAAGGATGATCTTGATGCCCTCCCCGTCCTCCCGACCAAAGGCGGGACTGCCGGCGCTACGCGGACTCAATCCAGTAACGCTCCCTCGATAAACTCATCCGCCATGACTTTGAACGTTACTGGCCAGCATGGGCTTGGTGGAGGAAGCTCAACAAGAGCTTCAAAGGATGTACTGGCGGGGGAGAAAGAGGGCGGTAGCGCGGTGGGATCGAGGATGATGTTGGGTTCGGCCGCCAGCGTGAGGCCTAGTCATGCGGGTTTGTCGAATATGGGGTTGAACAAGAGTGGATTGACGTCCTTGCTGGGATCGAATGCGGTGGTCGGAGTCAGGTCGGAGAGTGTATCGGGCCCGGATCAGATGGACGTATTGCCCGAGGCGAGGGAAGAACAAACTCCTACTGCGGAACCGCTTCCTATCAACGCAGCGGAGGGGAGAGTGGCAAGCATTGATATCTCTGGGAAGGACAGCAAGGAGAAGAAGGAGGTGTTGCTTGTGGCTAAACGAGTCCCTGCGGATATGTTCGGAGATGGTACGCTTCTCGACAGAACATAATAACGTATCCACATGTCTCACCATCTCAACAGAACCGCAATACACTCGTCCCTCCTATCGCCCAATCCCCGTCTCTCTCCTCACGGGCCAAAGCAACGCCGGACCTAAACGGGACAAGAAAGGTGGCATTATACCACACACCATCCTCGGGGATGTCGACGACTTTCTAGAGCTGGAAGCCAAACAGAAGGACAGTGAGGAGCATCATGGGGCGGACGGGCTGGACAAAGAGGAGGAAAGGAGGGAAGAGGAGGACAGGGTGTTACGGGAGCAACAGAGGGAGGTCGAGAGAAGGCTGGAGGAGGCGAGGGAGAAGCGGAGACTAGGTAGGTGGGATAAGAGGAGAAGGATTGGGGGTAGAAGCAGATGCAAGGTGAAAGGTAGTAGTAGGAGTAGGGTATGATACGGCTGGAGTACTTCTAGGAGTATGGGCAGGAGTATGGTAGGGTATGAGTAGTGGTAGTAGCAGGTTGGGTAGGGGAAATGCTGTAGGGTAGGGTAAGGTAGAGTAGGGTAGGGGTAAGCGATGCTAGAACACCATTCTATCCCTTCCCATCCATTGAACTTCCCACTTACGTCACATTTTACTCTCGTCATAGAACGCAAGCGCTGGCTAGATCGCCTCCATATCTTCCAACGCTATCGCGAACTCCGCGAGGAGAACGCCTTGAAAAATTGGAAGAGACATTCCGTCGCCTGGGCGAAAGTGGAGCGCGACATCTCCCGGAACACGAGCAAGACTCCGCAGGAAATGCTAATGACGCGGCTGGGGGAGTACAGGGAGAAGATGGAAGAGCGGGATTTAATCGTCGAGGCGTTGAAAGTTATGGAGAGTAGGCGGATCGATTTCTGGTCGCCGGGGCTGAGGATTGGGAATGATTTATTGGGGTTAATGGTTACGATGCCGGAGGGGGGACCGAGGGAGCTGGAGAGGGTTGTGACGAGTGAGGGGAGACAGTGAGTTTCCTTTTCTTGCTTGCGCGCATTTAACAGGGCGTGTGGCAGCTTTGACTTGTCCACGAAGTCCAACGCCCACCAACTCGAGCGCAAGAACGAGCTCCGGAGTGCCGTCTCCCGCATCGATCCCTTCTATAAGGTACCCACACCGTCCGGCTCCGTCTCACTAACAACCTCAACCTGCAGAAATCCATCGACAAACCCCAAACGGGCGAATTTATGGAGGTCGTTGGTAAACCACTCATGCCTGACGAGATGGAGAAGCTCACTGAGGCTTTCCTAAACCGTCTCGAAGAGCGCGCCAAGCGCATCCAAAGTCACGCCACACCAGCGCCCCTACCCGCACCAACGGCCGAGGTCGAGCCCGTCGCGGCCGCAGCAGAGGCACCGGCGCCGACGCCGGCGCCACCGACGGAAGCGGCGAGGTCGACATCCCGTGCCGACTCCGTCGCGACGCGGACGTCCAGCAAGGCCGCCAGCAAAATCGAGAAGTCCCGCAAGAGCACAGGTCGAACCGTCCCCCGCGCCTCCAAGACGTTGAAACCCGTCATCGCGCCCCCAGCCGCAGCCGCATCCGTGTACACGGACGCGGACTGGGCGTTGGAGGAATACATGGGGTTCAAGCTTGACGGGAGCGAGGACGCAGGGGCGGGAGGTGAAGAGGAGGAGGATGAAGGCATCGAGCTGCTGTTCGCCGCGACGCACATGACGTTCCACGTGCTATTGAACGAGGTGTCAACGAGCATTTTGACGGTATATAATCGAGGGCGGCAGGCGGTTTATTTCCAGTGGAGGAAGGCGGGGAGGGCGAATAGCTTGAAGGTGTGTTCTTCGTCAGCATGTTGATTAGGGGCTCAATGGGTGTGTAGATCCAGTCGGCGAGTGATGGTGTGCAGAGGTTCTACTTCTGTCACAAGAAAGGAGTCATTTTGCCCGGCACCGCGTTCGATTTCAGGATAATATTTAAAGCGGCTAGTCCGGGGGTATGTATTTCATCGTTCTTTTAATTTGCTAAACGAAGGGGGCGAAAAAGATATTCTCCGAAATGTGGACACTGTACACGAGTCCGCAGGAGACGAATAAGGCAGAGACGACGGTCACATTGCAGGTGCGAGGAAACTTTAGGCGTTGTGGGTATAATTGACGTTCCCGCTTCGCATACAGGGCTTTGCATTAGAGCAGGACTTTACGTATAGGAGAAGACGAAACATCGAGGACCTCCTGGCGCGACGGCAGTGAGTTTCATCCTTTCAGTCATCCAAGTGTGGGTAACTAATTTTCCGTTTCCAGGGCAACGACCGTTGCAAAGGAAATCGTGGAGTTAATCGTCAACTCCGTCCAACCAGCGGGCCCCCTCACCGAGGTACAGAGAAAGAAGCTGCTCGCGAAGCAAGATCAGACGATGTTCGTCAAGAAGAACGCAGACCTTTGTGTAAGCAGAGCTCTTTCCCTCCGATCATCTACATGGCGGTCTCGATATCGGAACTGACATCAATTTTGCAGCTCACGTACGACCCAAAGCAATTCGACATCCTCGAGCAGATCTGGAAGGAAACTGAGACCTTACTGCAGCGTCCCGAGTCAATCTGGGATCGCTCCCTTGCAACCCTATACGAGGTAACGGCCACTTCTTTATCTTTTCCATTCATCTCCTCTTTACCCTGCTTTGCGCGCTAGACGATCACTCAAGTCCCCGATCTCGAAGAACGGTCCGACCTCCTCCACCGCCTGAACGACGCCGTCTCCGAGTGCAAGAAGTCGAGCGACGGCACGGCCTTCTCGATGCTGTACGTGATCGCGTACGACATTTTCGTGGACGTCGCCGACAGGATCTCGGAGTCGAGCGAGAGAATCAGAAAGAGGTTGGGCCTACCTTTGAAGCGGTCCGCCGCGACGTTTTTTGAGGGGGAGGAGACGAAGGATGAGGCAGATGAACGTATGACGTTGCTTACAGAGCGATGAGCTGAATGTTTTGCGTCTAGTGAACGCGCAGAATGACCCGGGTCGTAAACCGACGCCGCTTGCCGCTGCGGCAGCCGAGGAAAAGACGAAGAAGACGCCGCCGGCGGTAGTGGCTTCCACTACCATCTTTGATGCCTAATCACTCCCTTCAGGCTGGCGGGAAAGACACGAAGGGCGCGAAAGCAGCGGCGGCTAAGAACGGGAAGGGGAAGAAGGGTGGAGATAACGGGGCGGGAGGTAGGACTATTCAGCTGGTTGCTTGCTCACAAAGTGCGTAGATGCTGACGACGCGCCGCAACGACCTGTCTTGGCTAAGATTGGACTAAAGAAGCCGGCCAAGGTGATTTTGAATAATTATCTAACAATATCGTATGCTAACACGTAGGAAATTAAAAGCCTGACTCAGCCAGCACTTACAGCCGCGACCGCCGCCTGGGCGAGATCCAGTATCGTCGCAACCTCTCCGACGCGGTCGCCGAGGTCATGCGTTCCTCCATCTACCGGATGTGCGACCTCTTCGATGACGTCGCGGCCTCGCGCGACCTGGCGGCGGCGGAGCACGCGGACATATTTGGTGAGCTGCATCCGACGACGCAGGCATCGGCGAAGGAGATGATAGGGGTTACAGCGACGACGGCGCACATGGGTGAGCTGGTAGAGGACGCGGTGAAAGGCGTGACGGCCGAGCTGCAGTCCAAGATTCAGGGGCATGCACCGGCCCGGAGGAGGGTCGCTACGGGTGCCGACAAGGAAACGGCGCCAACGGGGAGGGCGGGATCGGCGGGGAAGGGAAGGAATGCTAGCCCGAAGAAGTAAAATACTGAATATTGTGCCCCTGAGCCCAAATTTATTTTTTTCTACGACACCAACAACCACGCCCGCGTTCCTCACCGCAATGAAATGTATCGTTATAAACCTGGATGATGCATTTCCACCTCGCGGCTCTCTTTGTTGCAGTGGGGAGGGTATACAGGCCTTCGACGATATGGCCGTCTGCGATCAATTGCGGTTGAGCAAGTCCTGATTTCGCTTTTAACAATGTATGTTGCTGAGACCAGCTCTTCTTTGTAAGTGTGTAGAACGTATACGTTGTAATATATAATTTCTGCGAAACTAAACTTGCGAGTTGCTTGCCATCGTCCTGGCTTTTCCTTCGAATCACCACGAGCAATTGACGGCCGATAACGTACGTACGAGACATCGTATTTGGAGAAGTCTTGTTGTAACATCAGCTAATGGCAGCGTAAAGGTGAAATGCAGTATTGGACTTGACAACGTAAGTACAATAAATATATCATCATTGATAGCGAAGTCCCGTACGTTGACGCATCATAACAAGAGCAGTGACTGCCGGGAACGGGAAAGAAATGATGACGGCGAACAGCGCAACGTGACAAATCGTTTAAGGAAACAAAGTAGGCATATCTGTAGCCCAACTCACACACACAAAGAATTGGGAGAACGCGTAAAAAGAGGTGGACTCATTTTCCCATTCTAGTCCCGTTCTACTTCCGACACGTCTTCCTCCGCACCCCGTCCTCCTTGTCCTTCAGGTCCAAAGCCCGCAACACCTCCGTTAGGCCGTGGTCGCAGTAAAACTCGAACTCTTCCGTGCTCAAAGCGAGAAGCAGCGGGATCACGAGTTCCTCCTGAAAGTAGGTGATATCAGCACCGGCTTTGTGTATAAACGGAAAGTAAACAGGCCAACCTCCTCCATCAAATGAACGGTCAGGAGCTTGTCATACGCGTCCATGGCTTCGAATAAATTCCCGCCCATTTTCTCTGCCGTATTCGCCAACGGTGTGACCTCGAGATTCTCATACTGCTCGCATTCACCAAAAGAATCAAATTAACTCCAATATAATCGAAACAACCTCCATACCTGCTTGAAAGCCACCAACACCGCGTCCCTCGCAGCATGTAACTCCTCGTGTTCCCTCCTCAGCCACTCGGTGTCCACACCAAACCGTCTACACAGGTACGGGTACAGTTTCGTCTCCTCATACCTCTCATGCCCGCCCATGTTCGCATGCCAGCTCTCAAACATCCTTCTATAAACCCTTGGACCCAATCCTGTCTCCCTGCTCTTGAACGTCACATGATCCATTGTCATAAGGCCCGTCCATATCTCCTTCGACGTCGCGCGGAATGACGCGTGACCGCGCAGGAGGAGGACATTGGACGGGTATCGCGGATGGGAGGGCCATGAGGAGCGCGGAAGGATGAGGTCGCGGTCCAGGGTGGAAAGATATCGCTGGTGCGAAGGCGAGGTGGTGAGGGGTGTGCCGGAGGCGCTGAGAGTTGAGCCAAAGATTTTAAAGGTTTTGTCGGTGGCGCGAGGGCGCGGCGGAGATGGGGAGACCGAGGAAGGGGTATCTGCCGGCTCAGGATGGATGAGGTCGGGCATCGTCGCAATGAATGAGGGTGGCCCATTGCAGATCAGTCTTTTTGAAAGATGGCGGCATTTCAAATGCTTGTGAGGAACCATCCACACATCAGGCGTCGCGGAAATGGATAGGCAATCTATCGGCCCCGATTGAACCAAACAATTAATAATAGAGATTCATGACCTTAATCGCAAACGTCGCTAAACGACAACAGAACGAACAGTCTACAACGAAAAGCCGTCTAGTCCATAAGCATCCCTCAAAACGCTGTGTAGCAACAGGCGGCAACAAGCGACCTAAACTCTACCGAGTAATCTCGGCAAGCAGCGTTACATCCGGGTTTAATGCCTCAAACAGCTCAAAATCTACAACATACTCATATTAACAACAGTAAAACGGAAGGAATCCTGACTCACCAAACACCTCCTTGTTGTAGTGCGGATACAGCGGGTCGAATGGGCCATCCGTATTCACCTTCATAAGCCGCTTTGCCATCTGCGCAAGCAAAATCAGCGCACATGTAAAGGTAATATAAACACAAGGATACCTTGTCTATGGCAATGACCGAGAGCACAGTCTGAATGTAGGCGTCGATGAGATCGTCGATGCCGATGCCGAGCTGGTTGAAATCTTTCCGGTCCATGAGAAGCAGCCGCTGCGCTTCGGTCGTCCACTCGTCATCAACTTTCACGGATAGGTTTGTGCCAAGCATCTCCCAGGATGTGACTGCAGCGCGACACGGGATGTTAGCAGTGCTTTATGAATGAGGACGATCCACACAGGCAAAGACTCACTTGACGGATCATCCTCTAAATGCCTCATCAACGGCTTCCGCGCCCTCCGCGCGTAAATAGCCACTGGCCTAAACCCTTGCTCGTTAACCGTGACCATCATCCTCAGGTCACTGACAAACGTATGATTCTTTTTGTTCGGTATCGTCCCCACGTGGTAGAATTTCCCACTCCTTGTAATGCTGCTCCAACTCGCGTTTCCAACAAGACTCTGGACGATGAATTTGTCATAGTGGTGATCCGTGCGCATGAACTCGGCCAGCTCCCCCTTGTTCGTGATGGTGTAGACGCCCTGGCCGGCATTTGAGTAAGGGACTTTGAGGACCGCGTGGCCGCCCATGCTGTCCAGCCAGAGGGGGATCTCGCCTTTGGTAACGTTGCGAATCGTTTCGGGAATGCGAACGGAGAGGCCGGTGCCGTCGAGCTCGGCGTTGAGGAAGTCGTACGCCCGGGCCGCCATCATCTTGTTACGGCCGCCGGCGAGACAGGAAACGATCTGACCACCGACAGTTCAGCGACACGTCAAGGGACGAAGCACTCACGCTATTCAGGACGATAGTTTTCGTGTTGATCGGAAACCGATTCCACGGCTTCTGCGTAACATACCGGAAGCACGCCCGTATGCTATGCCATGTCCCCTGCTCATCTCTCACCTCCAAAACGCCATCCACCCATCTCACGCTGCACTCCTCCTCGTCTTCAAAGTATCCGACCAACCACACCTTCTCCTTCATTGTGTCTGCCATCACGGCCGCGTACCCCGACGCCTCCATCAAATTCTTGTCATACACGACCGCGAGCCCGCCCAACCGCTTGTCGGCCTGCGTGATCATGGTCCGAAACGTCAGGTCGATCACGATCCCGTACCCGCCGTGATCGTCGTTGTCTGAGAGCAAAGGCATAGATTTCTGTCCGGAGGGGCATGAGTTTGTCTCGACAATGATCATCTGCCTCTGCCCGCTAGCCGTGGTGACATTGAAGAGGTCGCTGCCGGCCCACTGGAAATACTTGGCCTGGTACTCCAGCAGCGATCGCAGGCTCGACTCGCTCACTTGCGGGTTGAGGTGGGTGTATCGCGCGATGATGCGGTCGTTGCCCAAGCTGAAGAAGGAGGATACAAGCGGGTGGATGTGGGCGTTGAGGACTCGCGGATAGAAGTGCCGCTCGGCTTCGAAGTCGCCGGACGAGACGGCCTTGGCCGGCTGCCGGGTCTTCTTCTTCTTCTGCGGGCGCGGACTTATCGCGGCGGCGTTCAGGGTGAGGTTGGCCATATCCGTGACGACGGGATCGCGGCCGTTGTTAGAGTCGGGTGACGCCGAGGCCTCTGAGCCCGAGATCGAGAAGTCGCTTTCCGAGGAGGCAGAAACGGGGCCTTGGAAGCGCTGGTGGCCGTTTGTGGCCACTGCGCCGACCCCAACGGGAGTGAGAGGCATTGTTGGGACGGGATCACGATAGGAATGAGAGATAGCAGTCGACCAAGGAGTTCGTCAATTTCGCGAGGCACGTTGGCCCTCAATTGGTCGTGAACCTCGTCTGACCATCGTAGGTGCCCAGCCGTCCCACGAAGGACTCCGTACATATAGAAACATCGAAATCACCTGGTTTATACGACGTGAAAACCATGTAAATTTACAAGCTGCTGGCTAGCTCCTGATCACCCCACTGTGGCATGATGGTGAGAGGATGGCTAGGGAGCCAACCAGAAACGTGAAGACAGTCATATGGCGACCAGAACATCTTAAATATCACTGCATCAGCGACACCTCGGATTCTTACAGTGCGCATTTTCTGGTAATATCATTTTAAAGGAGTGCAGGAAAATAATATATATTTTCCTCGGCATGAGTTGTAGGAAGCCGCCCTTGAACACAATGAACTGGAGGCAATCTGCCCAACATTTACCCGGGATGTAAGTTCTCTGTGGGACTTCTGTGTGTCACACTCCCCTGGCCTAAAATTTCCAACTCCGCTACGACTACCTGTTCCGCCGGAATGGATGGATGGCTACACTCTCCGGCACCGCCCCCCGCGCCCCTGGTCTTCATGGTCCCACTGGAGCCGGGTCACAGAGGGCCACCAGATGTCGTCAACATCTTCAACTCGGACGACGAGGATGTCCCATCGTCTCCCGCCGTGGCCAGATCGCACCACTTCAGCGAGCCACACCGACGGGAATCTGAGCTCACTCTTGCCGCCAATGAGGCGTATGTGGAAAGCGACGACGACATGGAGGAGGACGGTGGCAGGGACACTGAGGACGTGGATGCTGGACTCCCAAGGACGAGGCCACAGGGAAAGAGGAAGGGAAGGTCCCGTATCGCGTCGGGAAGGGTCAAGGCGATCCGGTTTGGCAAGGAAGGGTCAAGCATGCCTTCAGCGAATCCTGAAGAAGCGACCGGGTCGGTCATGAAAGTGGCGGTGACCGTCGGTGTGAGTTAAGGGTATCGAGTTGCCCCGTTTGCTCATTCGACAGCGTTTGATTGCTACAGGCCTACATCGTGACGTTCATAGCTGCCAGTCTTCTGAGAGCAGCTGTCCTGGGCTACTTCCAAACTCTTCCGTTCTTCACCCTGTGGGTTCAATTTATTGTGACGAACATCGTCCTGCACGGGCTTCAATCCGCAGACTTCATCCGCCAGCCAGAACTGGACTTCGGAATGTTTAAGACAATCGCACCCGTTGCGGGTCTCAACATCCTCGGAGCAATCATGGCTTCTCTTAGCGCGTCGTGGCCGCCAGACGATGCAAGGAGCTTCTTTCATGTGAGTACCCCGCTTTTTTTATTTCCAATGCCTGATATAGATTAACGGTATGAACATAGGTAGCGCGCTGCGCGTCCCTTCCTCTCACCGCTCTTTACTCCTACCTTAACGGCGCCCCCGTACTCGACAGTTACCCGCTTCCCGCCAGCCCGATATCTCTCGCTATCGTCACCACCGGATGCATTATGGCCACCCTCCTCGAGACATCCATCACTATCCCTGGCGCCGTTCTCGGCCTCATCTGCGCGGCGACCGTCTCTGCGCAGGCCGTCCTGACGAAGAACGCGCTGCGGCTGCATGGCTGGTCCGCTCTGGACCTCGTGTACGCCGTGAACCTCCTCTGCATGGTGGCGATTTCGCCAGTCGTGCCGCTGTCGGGCGAGCTGACCACGATGAAGGCCGTAATTTGGGATGAGAGTGGGCTTAATTCGCTGGCGGTAACACCGGACGTGGGGTTGCGGTCGAGATTGCAGGGCTTTGGGATGGCCCTGCAAGATGAAGACAAGGGAGGGGCGGGGCAGTCTTTAGGATGGGTAGAGAAGGCATTAGGGGCCGATGGCTTATTTGCTGGCCGGCCACTGTGGCCGGTGCTCATCGGGGCCACTATCGCGGGTCTGTGTGGGTTCGCGATGAACGCGACCGAGGTGTTTCAGATTCAGGTCACGTCACCAGTGTCTCACATGATTAGCTCGGGAACCCGGGGGGTGTAAGTGTCCATTCCTAACGTATCTGAGCTTATTTTTACGTCCTCTTCACCCTTTTAGTGTGGAAACCATGATCGCCGTCGTCGTTTTCAACGATATTGTCACGAGCGCCGGTGCAGTTGGCATTGTCCTTGTGTCTATTGGAAGCGGCCTCTACGTCTGGTCGAATGCAAATGGCCACGCTGGAACGCAACCGGGGTGATCAACTCGGTCGTGCTGCACTTCTGTTTTCACTTGCAGACTGTTCTTTTTCGATTTAGTTATTCTTCTTTTTTTTGGGCACTCTCGCGCGTCATTTTCGTGCGTTGTTACGTTGGCTGATTCTCGCGTGCGCACGTATTTCATTGCTAACCTTATGTGCAATTTCAAAAACTTACCAAATGAAAACTCGACGGCAAAACGTTATAATTTGTCAACTTTCTTCCCAATATCGTCAAGGCTCGCAAAGGTGGCATCCCGCCGCCAATTATCATCACCTGGTTGGTACGGTTTCAGGAGGAGGTCGCGAGGGAACCATATAGATACTATTATCCTGCATGATGAAACTGCGCCGTACTCTCGGGATAGGATGATGCAGGAACGGCGCCTACGACGTCGCAATGACTTTCAACCCGAAACCATGTTCCGTATCCGTACGTTCTTGCAGTCGCCTTTCTTGTTCACAGCTTACGCACTAAACGCAAGCTCTCGGCCCGTCACCTTAATATGCGCCAGCGTATTGGACGAGGTCGCGCTCGAAGGGTGCCGCCTGTGCGTCGGGGGCGGAGGAGAGGGAGACCCAGCACACTGAGACTTCTTGCTTGCGAGGTTAAATGAGGACACGTCAATAAAGCTTAAGGAGATGTGAGTAAATCCCCTGTCGCGAACGAGAAGGTTGGTGGTATCAATGACGACGCGGGTGATGCCGTTGCAGTGGAACAATTCGTGTGATGCGTTCCGTACGTTCCCCAAAATAAGCTGCATAGCCTCAGCGGGCAACCATCACCCGATCGACATCCCCAACTTGACGTTTGTGCATCCCGACAACTTCAGCCACGCTTCTAGCTCCGGATTCTCATGCATAGCAAACGTGGTAACGTTCGCCCGCCACGCCACCTCGCTTCCTATGCTAAATCAAAAATCCGGCTCGAGCATGTGCTTTCCACAGCGGTTAGTTTACGTCCAGCCCACCCGACGTCTCCCGTACCTGCCACGTGTTTTCTATCGAGCCCACCAAAAGATCTTGGAGCGTCGTCGTCACGATATTGTCAAATGGGTCTGCGCGGGGCTCGATCTTGGCCAGCCGGGCATGGCGGTCGTTGAACTGCATTAAAGCAGCCGGCAAAGAGTCCCCGGCGACGATAGTGACCGCCCGCTCCATCGGCGCCGTCCGTCTGGAGTCTCTTTCTTCTATCGTGTCTTGTGTCTGAGTGCATGCTTTCAAGCCACTCCTAAACAGCTTCCAAGTCAATCAACTGATATGTGAGCACGGTCCACCCGGAGCGTGCGATTGCTTAACGCGTGCTCGCTACAGGACGATTGACCGGCGTATCGTCCATATGGAGGTGTACGAATTCATCATGATGGACCTCGTCGAGCGCAGGCGCCGCTATCTGGAGCTGGTTCACTCGGCGGGCACGCCGGCGGACGAGGAGGCGGCACCGTATGCCGATCTACGGAAAGAGGTCCAGGCCGGGGACGCGCTCGCGATCGTCCGTCAAGGTATTTTTCCGTTCTTATTCTGCCGTCCCGTTATACTCACCCGGCGGCCCAAACAGACTTCCTTACCACACTTAACCTCGGTCCCCTTATTGAGATGCGTCCCGTTGCGTCGTTATGGGAAGAACTTCTGGCCTGTCTCGAGCATTTGAGACGCCATACTGATGACCAAGTGCTCGCGGACGAGGTGCAGGAGCGGCCGCGGACGTCGCACCTGCGCGATCTGGTCACCACGTTTGTTCAATTCTCGTACAAGCTGAGCGACTACCTGCATCCGGCGCTAAAGGACACAGGCGATGAAGGCATTAATCTCAAGTCGGGATGGGACGAGATCTTGTTGGAGCTTCAAACCCAGGTAATGATTAGTCACTTCTTGGTCTCGTCGGCCGACTTCTCATTTATTCGCTCTACCTCAGGCTGCGATCGAACGACTTGCCTCTCGAGAACCCCGCAGGGCGGTTTTAGATTCATGCCTCACGGACATCGTTGGACGCTTGCATTTCAGCCGACCGGTTGGACGGGAGGATTCGGAAGCGTACGAGGCAGGGCTTATCGAGAGGAGGAAAGCGGTCACATTGGCCAGGACGGTGCAAGATTTGGAGGAACTCTACTGCGTTGACAAGTTTTACAAACGCATGGTGGGGTTTCTTTTATGCATCGAGCGCGAGCTGAGGTGCCGGACATAGAGAAACTGGGTGGCATAAATGCACATTCATCGCAAGCGCCAAAAAAAAAAAAAATGCAAACACCTGCTGATATATTTCCTGCCCTGCGAGGATAAATCGGGAAAAGCTTCGGATATTTCCAAGATATCTTGCTTTGTCATCGACGTTCGTTTATCATCCCTTCGATTCCCAATTGCCACTAGCGATTTTTCAAGTCAGTCAAGCGAAGCTCCAACGGAGATGAGCAGCCCACAGGACGACGCAGGCGGCTGCGGCGACGGCCAACCTGCACAGCGCGATGGTGATCAGACCCGCGAGCTGCCAGAGGACCCGATGGCTATGGACGACCGGGATGCAACCGCCGACGGTCTGTCTCCATCGACTCCCCAGGCCCTCGAGGCTGTCTTGCCATCCATCAGCCGAGATCGCCCCGCACCGTTTTTGTCATCGGCATCGCCAGCGTGGACGGCCACTCCTCCTCTCGCGACTCTTCCGGCCGCCCCTTCCTCCGCCCCGACCCAGTCCATGTTCGGCTCGCTCCCGAACATCACCACCGTTTGCGCCTTGCTCTTCGGCCACCTCTTTCGCCGCGGAGCTTCCCGCCCTCAGCCGCCACAGCCTCCCGTTGCTGCCCCCGCCTCCTCGTCATCGTCGTCCGCCGTCACTTCTACCTCCAGGACGGTTAGGAGGATAATGAGAAGCGCACCGACAGCGTCATCCCAGGCCCCGGCATCTGGAGTCCGCCATCGTCCTTATCACGCCAGGCCCGCTGTAATGCCGAGCGGGGCACTCACTCCATTGCCGCCGCCGCCTCCTTCTTTCACGGCCGAGGCCAGGGCCAGGCTAGAGGCGATGCTGGCCGGAGCTCCGCGGATGGTCACGCAGACGGGCCCGCGACTGCCTTCCCCGTTGCTGGGTGGGGCATCTGCACTCAATCCCACAGTGGAACAAGTGCAACAGGAGCAGGAACACCAACTGCAGGTGACGAGCTTGGCCGCGGCCGTAGCTCGGGCTGCTGCGGCGTTTAATACGCATGACTTCAACGCTTTTCAGAATCTGGCTGCAGGTATTTTGCTTAACTGGCTCCGGTTATCACTTGTGTTTGCTAACGAATTTCAAGCTGGTGCTAATGACCCGCCGCGCGAGCCGCAAGTCATCACGGTCTCTTTTGTCATAGAGGCCCCTATCGAAGTGCCGGAGGGCGTACTTTTTAACTTACCCCTTCGCCCCACACACCCCGTAGCCAATGCAACCCCGGGTGCGCAGAACAACGCACCAACCGCCGGTGGCGCGTCTTCGACCATTACGCCTGACGCGCCGCCGGATACTGCGGGAATTGCTGCGGCGAGGGAGGAGTTTGGCCGGAGGCTGACTCAGCTCCTCTCGCACGGCGCGCAACGGGCACGCGCGCAGGCTGGCGCTAGTGATCAACAGCCGGCCGTGGCCGTGCCGGAGGGTGGCGACCTGCCGAATTTGCCACCCGCGCCGGCGCTGATGCCGGCGCAGCAGCAACAGGCGAGCCAGGGCGACTCGTTCCGCGCCATGCTGATGGAGATGATTGCCGCCACGGCCGAGGCATCTGACCGCATCGAACATTTCAACCGGGACGTGGCCGCCGCCGCAGCCGCCAGCAATCTTCAAGTCCCCGAACAACCGGCATTGGGTACCACTCCCCCGCTCTCGACCCGTCCCCCGCC
>JADGJL010000072.1:0-39237 GCA_027600665.1 Irineochytrium annulatum
GAGGAAGGGGAGGAGGATTGCGGATGCGATCAACTTCTTCAAGGTTGGCGTGTGCACGGACAGGACGTTGTTGTGCGCTGTGAGGACGGCGCCGCTGACGTCCACGGTAAAGGTGTTTGAGCCGGTGGGTCTGGGGAACAGCAAGCGGAGAGGGAAGCTGGGGAAGTTGTTCATGGGGAGCAGCGATTCGCTGCGGCTGTTCAAGGTACTATGTCCTTTCCTTTGCGGTACTGTATATCGCTTACCGACCACCTTGCTGTGCAGGAGTTCTATGTGCCGGCAGAAGCGTCGTCGATCCACTTCTTGAAGACGAAATTTTGCGTCGGGTGCGCGAAGGGCTTCGAGATTGTCGATTTCGAGACGCTCGATACCCAAGGTAAGTCTCACGCCCCACCGGAAGTTATTTAAACTTGACCTAGGTCTGCTCGACCCGTCCGATTCCTCGCTCGTCTTTGCGATGGGGAAGGAAAATCTCAAGCCGATATCGATTTTCAGGGTGATCGAAAACAATTATATCCTCTGCTACAACGGTAAGAGGTTCTTCCATTTGGGTTGTTTGACGGCGATACTGATGTGGATGTTATGGCAGACTTCGCTTTCTACGTCGATAAGCTTGGAAGACGGGCGCGGGAGGACTTTGTCATAAACTGGGCTGGAACGCCGACAGCCTTTTGTAAGTGATTTTATCCTGAGCGCTGTTGTTGAAACATGTCCCGTCTATTAGCCTTCGTCTCGCCGTACATTATCGCCTTCGAACCGACATTTGCGGAAGTTTGGAACGTCAACACGGGCATCCTTCAGCAGGTTCTTCCGATAAACGGCCTAAGGCCTCTCGACGTAGTCGGCGATTGCATGTTGGGTGTTATGGAGGACGATAAGGACAACCAGATCGTCTTTAAGCTTCAAAAGGCGGAGCGTGAAGAATAGCGTTAACGTTTGATGAACATTAGAATTTGCGCATTTTTTTTTTTGTTTCCTACACGTAATTTATGATCATTTGCTGCGAAATACATACCTACCACAGTCACACAGTCGAAGGATACGAACAACAGATGCACGCTACGTCAACGGATATCAGAGCATGCAGTTGACCTAAATCGTTACCAATAACGGATGGGTGAATTGCGTTGTCAATCCATCGCGTCGCCGCCCCCGCGCTGCTCCTCCGGTGGAAGTCATCTCTTATCCTGACCTTAGCTCCGTTGTCGACTCAGTGCCAGGATTGCTTGAATTCCAATTCCGCAAAGTTTATTGCTTAATACGTTTTCTCATCTTAATTTTTTTGATTGATTTGTTTTCTGCTAGAGCCGAATTCTGAGCAGTGTTCGCTCTATGATGGCTCCTCAGTTGCCGTTATTTGGCGCCGTCGGCGTCGTAGTCCACGCCATCGTCGGCTCATACCTCCCGCTTCTTCTGGGCCATCACGGCACACTCGACGGCTCCATTCGTTGCGCCCGCACCATCCGCGAGCCGTGCTAGCCTGGTGGAAAACGACGGCATCTGCGTCAACATGGAGGATTCGTGTTGGAGCTGTTATGGGCCGCTCATTGAAGGGTGTGCGGGCAAGGGGAAGAGAGAAATACCTTCTTGTGTATCAAGTTCTGTGATAAGGCAAGACAAGCTTTTTCGCCTGCTTAAAAGCAAAACCGTTGAAAGGCGCCAAAATACCCGCCACCTCGTAATGTATAGTGAGACGAGGTACAACAAACAAAGCAGAGATGGATAGAAAACGATAGACCGCTCTATGTATTAATGCCGAAAAGGACCGAGAAATATGAAAATTGCTTGATGTATATCAATGAACACCTCATTAGCACCCCCGACGCCACAGAGCGAACTAGACCTGCTCTTGCTTGCGCAACGATTGGAACTCGGGCACGGTCGACGTCGCCTTAACTTGAGACGCCATCGCGTCCCACTTGTTCTCGACGATTTTCTTCAGGACGTTCCCAAACTCGGCAGCGGACGACGAGCTCGTGAATTGAATGACGGCGGACCTGCCGGTTTCGTGCGTGATCGTTATTGTGGCGTCGGTGGTGGAGGGTGTGGCGCTGGCGCTGCTGGCAACGGAGGCCTCGCCCTTCGTGTGGCTCATCGACGAGCGGGTCCTGTCGCCTGCGCCCTTACCGGCGTTCAGCGTGAACTTGATGAGCGGAATCGTGATGGAGGCCGGGAAGGCCTTGGCATTATTTGTCTATGCAAAGAGATAGATAAATATTTAAGAAGGCTACGAGTGGAAAAGATGGCCTGCCAATTTTACCTTGCCGGGGACCTTCGGCTCAACGCCTATCAGGGTGAGGACGCGCTGGTCTGGGATCAACACCGCCGTTTTCTGCTCCCAGAAATCAACGCCGAACTTTTTAACTTTGATGGCGCAGTCTGCGACAAGCGAAATCTAAAATCAGGAAAAAAGCAGTCAGGTTAGACACGTAGGCGAGAAGCCGGGATTAGCAAAGTTATACCGATCGGTCCTTCGTCCAACTCGTGACCACGGACTGGAAGTCGCCATCGCCCATCAAAGGAGCCGAGTCCGTTCCCGTAACGGACTGATTACGCTTAGCGCCTGTCTCGTCCTCGCCCGATTGGTACCGCTGGTACATGGACATGAACTTGACGCCGAGAAGGAACGTCCAGGCAGCGCCGGCGATGATCAGCACAGCGATGGATTTGATGGCGTAAATAGTGCTCAGATCGTTGCCTATATTGTTTTTCAAATATCAGCATAAAACGCCTCTCAAGAGCGGAAACCAAGCAGCTGAAAATGGCTCTTACTTGGCAGGTACAAAATTGAGATGAAAATAACCACACAGCCGCAGACGCAGGTGACGAAGTAGCCAATGTATTTGCTCTGTGGGTAGTGAATTAAATCATTATTGGTCGTTGGATAAATCGATTTTTTAATTCCTACCTCACTGAAGAGCGCATAGACGTTACGTGTCATGTACGAGAAGCCCGAAAGGACACCGAGGAGCGCGATGTTGTACGCGAACAGGACGGCAGTGAAGATGAGCTGGGTGGTCGTGCTCTTGGAGGAGCAGCCCTCGAACACGAGCCCAACGGAGTTACCGCGCTGAATGACGGTAGGGACTGGGGGGTCCACGATGGTCCAGACGATGAGGACGGCAGAGTTGAGAGCGACGGCGACGGCGGTGTATCTGTAAATGAGAGAGAGTGCGTGAGTGTTAGCACTTTATTCGGGCGAGGGGTGTCCGGCGTGTAACTCGTACCCAAAGAGCTCGCCGTTCGTGATCTTCATCTTCATCGCCTTCGGGTTCGAAAAAATCCTCATGATACGGAAAGTCTGTGAGCGGAGGAAAGGTTACCACCACAGCGCGTGCATCCCCTGACGCCGAAATGATTACCTTCGAAATCAAGGACCCAATGACGATCGAGAACGAGATCGGGAACATCCAGATCTCTGCAATGCACGTGGCGTTCGACGGACGCAGGGAGTAAGGCACGACCGAGAAGCAGCCCATGATGATGCCGATGGCGATCATCGTCATGAAGATCGGGCTGGAAGCCTTCACGACCGGGTTGGCGTGGTAGACGTACAAGCCGATGAGCGAGAGCAGCGTCACGATGGCGAGCACGAGCGCAGCCACGATGACACCCTTAGGCGAGCCCGTGATGGCCGAGGCGGTCACGGAGTCCTGGAGGGCCGCGCGGGATTCGGGGCTGGAGCCGGCGGAGTAACTAATGTAGGACGGGATGAAGGCCTGGCCGCCGCAGACGGTCGCGTTGGCGGTGAGAGCGTAGCTCAGGCCCGTACAGGGCTGGCAGGAGGACTGACCGCTCTGAGGCTGGTAGGAGCCGAAGTCGACGATGGTGGACGTGCCGATCGTGACGACGGGGAGGGTGCCGTTAACCGGCGTGTTGAACATGACCTGGCTGCAGGCGTCGCAAGTCGTCTGGCCCTTGATGGATTGCGCCGTGCCGGTCGGGCAAGGCGTGCACGACGTCGGCCACCCGTAAGAATTCGTGTATGTCCCAATTGGGCAGGCGTGACACTTCTTGGCCGCAGGGTCGTGGAACGTTCCCGGGGCGCACTTACGAATAAGGTTGATGGTTGCCGTCTTAGAGTTCAGTAGGTAGTCGGTAACGTGATAGGTGAAGGAATCGTACGGGTTACCACCGCCATCGGCGCTGCCAAAGATCTTGACTGAAGGCTCGAAGAGCTCGCGGCGGATGTAGGAGCCGGGGGTAATCGGGGTGACGTACTGCATGTTCGACCGTCCCTGACGGAGATCACCGTCCTGACGACGGAAAGTGTAGTTCTTATCGTACATCATCGTCGCGTCCACGCTGGGGAACATGCCGTTAAAACAAATATTCGAGGTGTAAGGGGTAAACAATAACTAACGTCACCGTGTCAACAACGAATCGAAGCCACATGGTGTCGTCGTCGGGGTCTTGACCGACGGGATCCCACAGCGTGTAGTTGCTACCGTCCTCGAAGGTAAGGTCCGTCACGTGACCGCCAATCGGAACGCTTGAGCTGACGAGCGGACATGGGCTGACGCCGTCGTAGTCAGAGCAAATCGCATCGAAGTGGTGTGGCCCCATGTCCTTGAACAGGTACGAACCGTCCGCCTGGACCGTATGCGAGTCAAAGTTGTGGTACATGTAAAGACCCTTCTCAGTGCCGTTGAGCTTTGTATACATGGTGGCCCTGACGTCCTCGATGGTCCTGTTTGTGTCCCAGAGCCTAAACTCGTCCATGGCAATGTTTCCCTTGACCAAGAACTTTATGTAGCCGTCGGGCGTGCTCGGGTCGCCGGTGAAGGAGGCAAAGGGGCCCGCGGAGCCGCCCGATGTGGTCACGAGCTGCCCGTTGACGTACTCTCGGTTCGTCCCGCTCGCGGTGCCGTCACTGATGAGGCAGACGTGGGTCCAGAGACCGAAGTAGCTCTGGGCAGGTGCCATATTCCTGCCGGCGCCGGAGTATTGCCATCCCTGTTAAAAAATACTATTAATGGCAGCGCAGGTACACATAAAGCGCAGATTGGCGTACGTAGTCAAATACAAAGGCGGCGTTGTCCTCGGCCGAAAAACGACCGTTCGCCTGCGCGGCAAAGTCGGGAGCGTTGAAGCCACGGGAGTCTGAAGCAGGTACGATCCACCATTCCCACGTGAGCGGCCTCGGGTCGTAGCTGCCGTTCTTCCACATAAAGCTCGGGATTCTTATCGGGTCGACCACGACGGTATCCGGCACGTTCCTAGGCACGATGGCGCCTCCCGTGTCGCCGACGAGCGGGCGTGCGTTCTTGGTAATTGTGATAACAACATTGACAGTAATTGACGAATTGCCGGCCGTGATTAAGACGTTAAAGGACTGGACTGGCCATGAGGGTGTGGCGACGTTCGCGATGTGGGTAGCATAGATGACACTGTTAGAGCCGAGGGACTGGCCGGCAGCCGTGATGGCGCTGCCCGACATGCTGGTCGAGAGCTTTAGGATCTTTGGGTCGGGCAGGGACTGGAGGGTGTAAGTGGCGGCGGGCGTGCCGGACAGGAGGACGGACGACGCGTCGACGGAGCTAATGGTGTTGATTGAGATCGGGAGGACGGACGGATAGTCGCCGCTCTCCTTCATTTGGACAGGGTACGAACTTAGGCGTAGGTTGACGACGGGGACAGAGAGAGGGCGGACGATGGGCATGTTGACCTGCCGGTTTAGCACGCCGCCGAGATAACCTGTGAGCCTCTTGTGAACGGAAAGGTCGTGGATCTCGCCGTTGGTGATGTTGTTGAAGTCTAGGTAGAGGAAAAGGTTGGTGTCCTGCATCTCGGTTGGGGTCAGCGTCCTGTACATCCTGCTGATTATCTCTAATCGCGAGAGCGGCTTTGTCCAAATCTGCACTGGCGGTAAATAAACCAATTGCGTGTCGCTAAAGCATAAAGCATACCCTGAACTCCGCCAAGTCGCCGCAGTACGGAAAGATCGGCTGCAGCGTGTTAACCTGGACGGTGTTGGAAGCCCACTGTGTTCAAGCGGTGTCAGTTCAGCAGTTCAAGCGGATGAAAAACCTACATCACGAATTCCCAGGGACCAGACTGGAGTCACAGTGAAATTTGAAGCGCAATAAAGCGACGAGACTGCGGTTCCGTTAAGGTAGACGGTGTTGTTATAGTTCTGGCTAACTACCGCAAAATGCTGTAAACGGGATCAGCGATGGGTGGCGATAGTAGAATGACCGGGTTATGCTCACCGTCCAGACGTCGACCTCGAGGATCATACCATCCGTGCGGCCGTTGTAAGGGTACTCTTTGATAGGGTTGAAAGGGACGGTGCCTCCACAGAACGTAAACCAATTCCTTGAGTACGGTCAAAACAATTGCGGAGCATGAATGGGTGGCATCTACGCACCAGTACCAAACGAAGGAGTTGTCAGGCAGAGACGGCACCCAGGTTTGGTGAAAGTTGTGCTCCTGCGACATGGAGAACAAGTGGGGGTATTCCTGTGACCACGACTCGCGCGGGGACGCCATGTACCAGTACTCGAGGGTGAAATCCGTCGACAGCTGCTGGATCGTGGCGTCGTCCGCACATTCGCCCTTGATGTGTACATAGTCGCCGGTAATGTAGTCTGCGTTCGTGAGCGGGGAGTAGTCCCACTGCCTGAACACAAGGCGTTAGAAAGCGGACTGTCATATGTGAAGACGCCAGGGAATTCGAAAGGTGCGATCAGCGAATTGGCAACGGATGATCCCGGCGGTCGTATATCATACCCCCCCAACCTCTATCATCCCACCACGCGTCTCCCCCGTCCGTGCGCGCTGAACCACGTCTTCTCTGAGGTGGTGCTCACCGGCCGCGGAAGCGAAGTCCGTTTCCATATCCACCTAATTGTCAAATGTGTTAGCATAAACGTTGAAAGGCCGCACGCAGGATGGTGGTAACGCGCCGCTCACCAGCTTGAAGTGCAGCTGCCGTCGTGCCAGCACTCAGGACGGCCGCCAGGACCGTCCACGTCTCCATCCACGTCTGGCGCATGATGGGTGAATGTGGGTGGTGACTGAAAAAAAAGCGGTGGTGCCCGTGTCGGAGAGAGGGAAAGCGGCCTGTACAGCGACTTTTGGAGAAGGTCCACCGCCGGGGCAAGCGGCAACAATGACAGCGGTCCAGAGCGGTCTTTTTCTTCCATCCATTATTGAGAGATTTACGCGGCGCCCACGGCAGCTATAATATCGTGACGTCGGCCGGATTTTTCCTTATCCCGTGAAACCGTGGAGGCCACTGCTCTCGGACGGCGTCGCGATCCTTGCGCTCCTGTGGTCCGGCTACGTCGACCCGACACCCGACGTGGGATGGGGCGGCGTCGCCGGGCGTGTTCAGCACCTTGCACGGTCGTAAGCCCTACTTGGAGGGGAATGTGGGCCATGCCAAGATCGATAATGGGGTGAACTCCCCGTAAACACGATGCCACCCCTCCTGTTGAAAAAAAAAGCCGCTCTGTTTTCTTATTCAACGAATGTCCCTACTATCATTTCCTGAATGCGAAGTACAACAGCACAATCTCCGAAGAGAAGGTAGCAATAGCTGGTGCTGCAACTTTACGAGCGAGGTGGACGACGGTCGCATCGATTGATGAAGGAGCTTTTTCGACTTCGGCGGAGTAAAAGTAAGCAAACGCCTTTCCAACATATAATTCGAACAGCTACAAGAAAGGAGCGGAAACTCTAAAAGAACACATAGTAAGTTGTCCTTAATAAGGTGTTGAGGCAGAGATTCTATAACTTCGAGGATGATTACTCCTCGGTGCTCAAATGAGAAGACAAATATATGCGTATCTGTTTTTGCTTGTCTCGCAATTTTGTTTCGGTTTCTCTTTTGTTCTTTTCTTTGTAGTCGAGAGGGAAAGCTTGGTTTGAAGATAACTAGATAAAAATGATAGAACGAGAGTTAGTCATTATGCACCTCGATCAGTCGCTCGCTGATTTTTTCGAGTAAAGTTCTCCATATAGCTGCTTCAAGGCTGAACCAAGAATGGTTGGCACTGTTGGCTCCAGAACTAAAATGCAGGAGACGTGTTTGCCCCTCTACCTTCCAGTCGATATTTGTCCATAGTTCGGGAATAGCACATCGTGTGTGCACAGTTGCCTCCGCATCACCAAAGCCCTCGTGGGAGGGAAGAGGCGGTTGAGGCCGACGCTGCTGGACCGAATATAGCAGGGTTCGTATGGAGCTGAGGTAAATCTCACGCACTCCTCGCGGGCAGGGAAAAGTTTACCTCCCAAGCCCTTTATCGTTACCTCTTGTGGTACCATACCTTTCTGCGCCCGGTGCATCCTTATGCTAATTACCTACCCGACCGAGCCAAGGATCGAAGATTAAGATTGCCAAGCTGCGGCTGCCCGCACGTATGTAATGACTTTAATGGGAAGGATCTTCGATTTCTGGACAACTCCAGCAGAAGAACTAGCAATAAGCTATGGGACAGAGAGTAGCTTCATAGGTTTTGATTTAGATAACTTTTTCGTGTTCCTCTTGTGTGATGATCCTGCAACTTCATGAAGGGAATGCTCACAGAAGGAAGATATTCATGGTAGCATGAAGTGGGAATATATTGAATAAAATAGAAAAGCACCGATTTTCCCTCCACGACCAACTCCTGATCCCTGCGGCTCCTTCACAAGCCCCGCTCCTTCACCTGCGGCTCCCACGCCTGCACCTTCGGCTTCACCGTGCTGTACGTCTTGAAAGCCGACGACGTCCCCGTGAGGAGCTCCTGGTATGGCGGCGTGTAGGCAGGGATAGGCACTGTCGTCTCGTTAGGAACGTCGTCCGTGATCCGGTGGAGCCATTGGTGCCACTCTGGCGGCACCTGCGTCGGGTCGTAGTTCCATCGCTTGTACATTACCCACCGGTCGCGGACTGAGAATAATTGGCTTCATCGTTAATGATACTGCGAGTCAACAAGCAAAATTCGACGATTCCGCACGCACCGACAATATCGTCCCTATTCTCGTAGTACTCGTTACCGAACTGGTCCTTGCCGACCAGCTTGCCGACTCGCGGCTGGTCCCTGCAAGCAATTCCGTCAATCAATCACCCCAAAAGCCAGACACGGCAAACGACAGCCCGCCACCGCCACCATCCATCCGAAAGATCGCGGACCGAGACAGAGACGACCGTGAAGGAACTCACATGATGGCATACTGCTTGAAGGTATTCTTGAGGCCGTGCGCTCGGATCGCCTTGAGCTGGAATCGTTCAAACGTCAGCGCACTGATCGGGGGGAGACACCATCAAGATCCCATTCCCCGTCCACCCGGCCGAGAAGATCCCATCTCCTCACCGTGTTTATAGCGATATTGCTCCAGGTGGTGGTCATGATGGGCCCCCAAGGAACCGAACGGGAATTTCGTTTTGACGGAAATTGAAGTGATGGGAGAAGGCGACCGTCGCAAGCGCAGTCGAAGCCCCGGATCGGACAACGGCGGCAGGTCCGCGCCGCCGCGACGGAAGGAGGATCCGTCCGCCAGTCGCGAGGGTGCGGGGAGGGATCGGCCGCGGAGGGACTCACCGCCGGGGGCGTCGAAGTGGGATGACCGCCGGCGAGAGGACGAGGATGATTGGGGCGCGGCGCGGGGGGCGAGGGGACGGAAGGAGGAAGGTGGACGGCGGCCGGGGGATGAACGACGTGGGTTGCGGGAAGAAGTAGACCGGCGCGGCGGTCGAGGTGGTCGGGACGACGATGACCGACGTGGCGACCGCGGGGATCGTGACGGCGGAGACCGAAGGGGATCCAGGGTTGATCGGGATGTCTCACCGCCGCCTCGGGATCGGCCGCGGGATGTCGTCCGCATGCCGCCGCCGTCGGATTGGGGCCGGCCGCCAAAAGCATCTGGCGCGAACGCGGCGCCGCTGGGCGTGGAGGCTGGGGACGGCGAAAATGACGCGAAGGACGCGCCGGAGAAGCAGAAGCCCAACTATGGGCTGTCAGGCGCGTTGGCGGCGGAGCAGTTGTTATTCAACGGGGTCGTATTGAAGTACAGCGAGCCTCCGGAGGCGCGGAAACCGAGCAAGCACTTCCGATTCTATATATTTAAGGGGAAGGAGCAGATTGGTGCGCTCTGCTTGGTTTTCATCATTTGTGGCTCCCTCTGAATATTCCTCTCTTTTGCAGATATGTTACCCATATATCGTCAATCCGCTTTCTTGATCGGACGGGAGAGGAGAGTTGCCGATATTCCCATCGACCACCCTTCTTGCAGCAAACAACATTCCGTTATTCAGGTATCCAGCGTTGTCGATCAACGTGTAAGCATCTTTTGCTAATACTCCGTTTTCCGGCCCAAAAAAAATTTATACAGTTCCGGCAAGTCAGCACGGATACCGGGAAGGCTGTAAAGTAAGTGTGATTGCATCAATTTTGCCTATGCATTATCTACAAAGTCTAATAGGCGCTTATACATAAATCATAACAGGCCCTATGTCATCGACCTTGAGTCCGCGAACGGCACCTACATCAACGACGTCCGGATCGAACCCTCACGATACTACGAATGCAAGGTGGGCGACACTATTAAGTTCGGCTTCAGCACGAGGGAGTACGTCCTCATGACGGAGGAGTCGGCGGAGTCTTGATCGAAATATGAGGTACGATGGACAGGATGTCGCCACGCCTTGAGATCATCGAGGCTAGTATTCGTATTCCATGATCTCGCATAACAGCCTGGGGGACGAGTGTTTACGCTAGGTCGTCGCACGCAAACATACAATGTCGCAATACAACATAACAATAATGATAGAAACCAGTTACCTTACCTTTCAATTGCCTCCCTGTCGGCCACCTGAACGGCGCCCGCCTCCTTCGCCTTCTGAATCTTCTGCAGTTCCATCTCGATCTGCTTCAGCCTTGCCTTTTCATCGGCGTCCGTCACCAGCACCGGCCCACTGAACTCGATGCGCTGGCCCATGATGGTTTCGACATCTTTTCAAACCAGCATTAAATTATGTCAGGGGTTGGCGAAATAAACTCACCCCTCTCATCCATCCCATCCTCGGACGCTTCCTCCGCCGCCAACGCCGGCGTCGAAATCCCGGACCCGTTGGGCGTCCACGCGTTAGCCATCCCGCCCCAGAGGCCTCGGCTCCCCAACCCGGCCAGCTTCCGGTCAATGTCCGCCAACCTGCCCAGCTCCTCGTCGCAGCCAGCCAGTATGCTCGTGCCAGCGCTGATGGACCCGAATCGGGTGCCGAGGGTCGACCGGCCTGAGCTCGCGGGCGGCGCGCTCCCGCCGTTCTCGGAGGTGTCGCCGTATTCGCTGCCGGCCGCCGCGGGGACGAGCATGGGGAGTGTGCCGGGTGGCAGGAGAGTGGTGAAGTCGTCGGGCTCGTTGGTGGAGTCGAGGTTGTCGTCGTCGCGGAGGAGATTCTCGACGCGCCGGCGCTCGTCCTCTGTCATGGCATCGAAGTAGCGGGCGTCCGGACCGAGCTTTTTTTTCTCTCATGTCAGAAAATCGGCGTCGCAAGGCAAGGTGTACTAACGGCGATATTCCGCTGTATGAAATTCCCCCTCTGATAGGCACCACCCGTCTGCCTGCTCTTCATGCTCTCGGCCGTCTCGGCCACCCCCATCACCCTTCGCGCCAGCGTCGAGTGCCCGTCGCTCGCCTTCCGGGGCAGATGGACCTTGTTGCGATTCCACGCAGGCTCGGTGATGAAGGTTCGTTCCTTGACGGCGCTGCCGACGCTACGGAGCTCCACCTCGCTCCCGAACTCGCTGGCGCTGTCGTCGCCCGTGTCCGCCGTTGTGGCGGTGGCGGTGCGCTCGTGGCTCATGGCGGTGGGTTGGCGGGAGGATTGGAGGGATTGGACGATCTGAAGCCGCATAGAATATGAGATCATGCAGGCGCAGCATGCAAGCGCTAATAATCTCACGGCATTCTTTTCCTTGATAACAGCGTCTAGCTTTTGGATCGTGGCGAAACCCGCCATGATCTTCTGCCTCATCTCGTCCGTGAGCCCGTCCCTTGGCATCTCGGTCTCAGACGAGGCCCTCGTGCCTCCTTCCAGCTCATTCGAGATCACGGTGGAGTTCCCCGTCGACACGGCGTCCCGCATCCGCCGGAGGTTCACGTCGAGCTCTTCCTGTTGTACGAAGATCAGATCCCAAATCGAGAATAAAATGTCCAAACCCGCGCATTCTCCCAGCGATCCTGCCGCTGAAGAATGTCCTTTACAAGCGACTCGATCCGCGAGTCTGACCATTCCTCGGCAGGCTCTGCGGACTGTGCGAGTTCTGGTTCTGCGAGCAATATCAGCCGCCGCCATACAAGTCGAAGGAGAAGGAACTCACGATCTGGCGGCAGTAACGTCAGACCGCCCTGCGCGGCCTCCTCCGAAAGCCGGACGGTCCGCTGGGGGACTGGGATGTTGTTCCCTCGCTCCATCTCTCTTGTGGTCAAATTACCTTTCACTTGCTCAAGCCGTGTCCCCATGCTCAGCCGTAAAGCTACTGTGGCCGATCAGCAGCCGACTTCCTAGACTTCCTGACTCTATTGTGGTCAATCTGGATCTCGCAATGTTCTCCTACCTCGCCGTCCTCGACTTCGAGGCCTCCTGCATCCGGACCGGGCCTGCGCGATCCTATGAGCTCGTCGAGTTCCCGACGCTCCTCGTCAGCACCAAGAGCGGCTCCGTCGAGGCCGAGTTCCACGTCTTTGTCCAGCCTAAGCGGCACCTCCCGATCTCGGACCACTACCTGCGCAAGAAGAACATCGACCGGACCATGCTGGAATCATCGCCAACTTTCCCGGACGCCCTGGAGTCCCACTCCCGGTTCCTGGATGCGCACGGCTGCACGTCCGAGAACACGCTGTTCGTCCTCTGCGGCGACTGGGATCTTAAGCACCTCCTGCCCGTTGAGCTGGAGATGCACGGGCTCGCAAGGGACGCCGCGCCGCGGATGCTGAGCTGGTGCAATATTAAGGCGGCGTTCAAGGAGATGACCGGGAAGGACGCGAGGGGGATGGTGCGGATGCTGAACTTGATCGGGGAGACGCTGGACGGGACGCACCACTCCGGCATCGACGACTGCCGGAACATCGCGAAGGTCGCGAGGTGGATGTTGAGTAAAGGGTGGGAGCCGAGGGCTACGTGGGTTGATGACCCTGTGGCCGTGGAGAAGGCGAGAGCGGGGAGAGAGCGGATGATGAATGGGGAGGATGATAAGGACGACGAGGAATTACCGGCACGGGCGGTGGAACAGGTCAGCGAGGAGCTGTCACAGGCGCGGGCGGAGGTGGAGCGCGCTAAAGCCGTTCTGCGAAAGCGGCTGGAGGAGCTGAGCGACACGCGACTTTTGAACGCGATCGCGTGCCCCGTCTGCGTTACAGCTAATCGGAAGGGCGTATTCAAAAGAGAGAAGGCGGCCACGGTTGCGGAAGTGGAATTAGCGTGGCCGCGTGCGATTTGCCAGAACAAGAAGTGCAAGCTCGGGCCACGCTCATTGCTGGATGTCCTGCGGCTGTCGGACTCGTTCAAGGCGGCTGCGGAGGATGTCGAGAGACTCGAAGCCGTTTTGGAAATGGCAATCCAGCGGTTGGATGCGATGACGTGAGTACACTGGCGACACTGGCGACGAGGTGGATATTTCATTGTCCTAGCAGGTAATACAGTCGTGAGCAATCGTGCTGTTGACCCTTCGCTGCTATTTCGATGGAAGACGACATCGATTCAGCCTTCGCTGGGGCGAGCGCAGGCTGTCGACAGCGCTGGCGGTCAGCCTGCTGAGTTGTGAAATAAAAGGAAGCGCTTCTGAATATGCAGGTTCACATTTTATTACAAAAAAAAGATGCGACAAAAGCAGCAGCATAAAAATGGCGGGGTAAATGCTGACGTCACCGGCATCATTGGTGTTCACGACTTTGCGCCCACACCACGAGAGCAAGGAGAGCAAGGACGGTCTGATACGTCACCACCCCCTCCGTCAACATGCCCGCTGTCGACGCCGTCGGCCCCGTCTCCGCGGCCCCCGGCCCGGTGGCCTCCCTGAAGCACCTCGATACGTCGATGGCTGTCGCCAGCAGCCTCCTCTCGCCGGCCATGGCTGTGAACGGCGGATCGGCGCCTGGCACTCCCACCACCGCCAACGACACGAAGCGCAAAGCCCGACTCCTTAATCAGGGCCTCTACTTCTTCCAGGACATCTTTTGGGGCGTCGACAGCACTCCCCCGACGGAAGGCGTGACGGTGCTGCATGAGGTGTTCTCTCAGCATCTGTCGGAGGCCGAGGACCTGATCGCAATCGTGAGGACCAAGGTCGAGATCGAGGAGATGGCCGCCTCCAGGCTGGCCGACCTCGTCACCAACCCGCCCGTTCACGCGCCCGGTGGCAACCCGGCCCCGGCCACCACCTTCTTCCCGTCCTTCTCATCCGCCTCCTCGTCATCGCCCGTCACGCCACCTTCAACGGGTCGTAAGAGGGCAGCTACCAGCTCGCTCCTGTCGTCGTCGTCGGGGTCTGCCAGCCCGCATCCGAACGGCACGACGCTGGGAAACACGCTGTCAGCTTTCAGGGACTGGGTCTCGTCGTCGAGCACGTCGTCGCAGAAGGACTCTAACGGGTCGGCCGCCACCGCGTCAGCCAACATGATCTCGATCGTCGACGCGACGACGGACCCGGCGTTCGGCTCCGTGCAGGAAGGCGAGAAGGGCGGGAAACCCGTAGATGCGGTGCCGACGATTGAGTTTGAGGCACCGGGGACTCCAATGGTGGAGGACAGGAAGCCGCAGTTCGACGAGAAGGCTGCGCCGGTCGTCGAGACGGTTAGCATTCTACGTGGTTGAGATAATGTGCTTTTCTTTCTGACGCGCCTTGTAATTAGAATGTGGACACCTCCTCGCTCGCCCCCGCGGTGCGGACACTTCGCGAACAGCTCATGGCCATGGCCGCCATCCACCGCCGCCATGCCGACACCCTCACCCTAGCCGTCCTCTCCCCCCTCACGGCCTTCGTCGACCAGCAGCGGCGCGCTCTCAACAAGAAGAAGGCCGAGGTTGACTCCACCTTTAAGGAGCTCACGCGCGTCGCGTCCGAGATCGAGAGTAAGAAGAAGACGTACTTTGCGCGCGCGCGGCTGGCGGAGGACGAGGAGCACAAGTACCAGCAGGACGGCGAGTCCCGGTCGCGACCGCCCGCGCTCCAGCCAATCCAGTTCGGGAGCCGGTCCGTGGGCCCGCAGGAGTTCCATGACATCATCATCGGCATGAAGCGCGACATGAGGACCAAGTCTATCCTGACGCCGCTCGGGCTCTTCGAGGGCTGCTTCATCGGCGAGGACGCGATCGCCTACCTCCAGCTTAAGTTCCCTAAGGTGCCCCGCGCGGACGTCCGCCAGCTGTGCCAGGAGCTCCTCGCGCGCCGTGCTGTTGCCCCGGTCGTCGGCGGCCGGGACGGCAAGTTCTCGACCGCCCTGCCGTACATGTTCGGCAGGCCCGTGCTGAAGACGGGGGAGCCCCCGCACGTGAAGGCGAGGAAGGACGCCGAGGTCGCCAGGCTCGAGTACAGGGCCGCCGTCGACAGCGCTGAGCACGTCCGCGGCGCGCTCGAGTTCCATATTACGGACTACCTCGTCGCGGCGCAGGAGGCCGAGATTTACAGGCTCAGCGTGGCGGGGGAGGCGCTGCTGGCGCTCGAGTCGGCGCAGGTCTTCGCGACGAACGAGGTCGGGTTCTCGTGGTCTACGAGGCGGGACGGCGCCGGCGGCCTGCTCTCTTCCGACCCATCCTTCGCCTTCCCTGTCATCAACCTCCTCGGCTGCCCGAGCGCCGCCGCCGGCGTCGACGGCATCGCGTCCCGCCACCGGACGGGCCACCTGCGCGTCAGCCCGTTCGTGTTCGAGTCGTACGAGGAGGGGCGGACGCCGCACCAGGTGTTCGGGATCGGGCTCGAGGAGATGGCGAAGTTCACCGAGGTGAGCGTGCCGGCTCTCGTGCTCAAGTGCGTCGCGAGCCTGGCCGACGGGCTGAGGAGCGGGAAGAGCTCGATCGACACGTGGATCATGCCGAACCCGGATCTGCCGGCCGTGCAGTTCTTGAGGCATGAGATGAACAGGGTGGATGGGAGGGGTATCAAGAGCGCGTCGATCAGGAGGTATCCGCCGGCCGTCATCGCTGGCGTTCTCAGGCTGTTCTTCGTCGAGGCGCCCGTAAGCCTGTGCAGCTTCGAGATCTACGAGCCGCTAAAGATGCTGTATGCGAATGGTATGAGTTTTTATGTTCTTCCGCTTATTTCCCGATGTTGTCGCTAAAGCTTCTGCACATGACAGACCATGAGAACTTCGACATAGATGTCCGCCTCAAATCGGTCGAGTCTCTCCTTCAAACTCTCTCCCCGCCTCACTTTGAAACTCTCCGCCTTTTCACCGCGTACCTTCACGAGTAAGTTGTTCTTCCTTCACTGACTCCAGCGATCGTTTTCTTGCTTGTATACTGATTTTTTGTGTGCAGGATGGTGAAAATGATTGACCCTACCGACGACCGCATCCCGCGGCTCTGCTGGTCCCTCGCACCGACGATCCTTCGGCCCGAGGTCGAGACTCCCGCGACGCTGGCTGACGAGCACCCATGGCGATTCACCCGCGACCTTATCCAGCACCAGCCGACACTCCTTGGCCCGCTGGATCTTGACGCCATTACCACGCTGCCGCAGTCGCCTGAGCCGGAGGAGGAGGAGGATGGTGAAGGAGTTGGGGAGGTTTTGGCCGCGAGGGGGAAGGTCGGGAGCCGGTGGAAGCGGAGGAGCAGGGCCGCGACCTTGACGGAGCTGAGGAACGAGGGGAGGGTTGAGCCGCCCGTCAATGTGAGCGGCGCGAGGGAGGTTCAAGAGCCGGCTGGTAGCGGGTTGGAGGAGGAGGATTTCGTGTCGACTTCGTCGAGCATCACGGGCGGGTCGACGCGGCCGTCGTCGCCGATGAGGGCGGCTGCCGCTGGCGCTGTAGGCGGGTGGGGACTATTTGGGTGGGCGAACGGCGCGAAGAAGGGTGATGCCGCTGCCGCCAGCGCGCCGATCGCGGAGAAAGCGGCAGCCTTGGAGGCTGCCGCGGTCGCCGACGAGAAGAAGGCGGTGGAGGTGGCGGCGCCGCCTGCTATTGAGCAGCCCGCTGCGGCGGCCGTCGTTGCTCCGGCCGTGACAAAGCGTCTCGACGACGTCATGAATCGGAAGCACGTCCCGACACCGGCCGCGACGCCGGAGCCGCCCGCTGATCCGACTCCGGCACCAGTTGCCGTGCCAGCTGAACCCGTCCTTGAGCCCGTCAAGCCCCCCGTCGTCGATACCTCGGCACCCACTGGCGCTCCTGCCTTGGTTCCCGAGACGTCAACCCCGACCACCCCTACCACCCCGACGGCGACTGCGGGCTCTGCGGCTCAGGCGCGTCCCCCTCAAGTCCGCCCGAAGCGCTCTCAGTCGGCCATCACGTCCATCACCTCGATCGCGTCCTCGGTCATGTTCGGCCTCGCGGCCGCGGCCGTCACAACGGTCTCTGGCGCGCCATCAGCGTCGGCCGAGGCCGAGGAGCAGCACGACGCATCGATGGAGGCCGTGCAGGAGGAGCGGGAGCTCGAGGCTGAGGAGGCCGCGCTTTGGGCGCAGGCGGCTGCCGGCGATGAGGAGGTTGAGTTCTACGACGGGAACGAGGTTGAGGAAGAGGAGGTGGAGGAGGAGGCTGACGGGCTGAGGTATCCGGCGGACGGCGCGGACTTGGAGGAGTACATGCAGTTTGGTTAGACTTGCCAAGTAGATCGATAACCCTTTCTTCTTTCGTTTCCATAAATTACTATCGAACCCATATCGTTCTTTAATTTTCCTTTGTTTCTGGATTCCCATGCTATTTGTCTGTTCTTTTGGCGCTTAGAGATAGACGTTTCTCTTGTTCTCATGCTTCGTCAAGACTCTTCCTATGCACCCACGTACAACATTGTCTCTTTGTCATTCTCCAACATTTTTCTCGAGAACTTGCTCCCTCTCGCACGTAGAACATAATCAGAATATATTACGCTGACTGAATTCGCGAGTTTCGTCACCCCGACTGTTGATCTCTGAGTCGACTTATGGGCTTGATTGTTTACTGTCTTCTCATCTTACTCTGTTGCTACGATTAGAATGAAATTACCCCCTTGGTAATATCAGCATCCAGTGGAAAACAAGATAAATACGGCGTGAAAATATCCCGTCGCACACGCCCGCGCCAACACCAACACCAATCGCTTCCCATCCGAACGACAACATGGCCGACACGACGACGGACGTTGAGGTGAGCTCGCGGCCGGCCTGATCGACGTGGCCTCCATCTGTTCTGATCCTGATCCCTCCAGATCACCACTACCACCATGGCCGAGGAGACCGCGATCGTGGAGACGGGCGACGAGGCAGTCGAGGTGAAGCACACCGTTGCGGTCGTGGAGACCGTCGTCGTTGCGGAGGAGCCGGTTGCTCCTGCCGTTGATCATGTAAGCACTTCATGCTGAATGAGATACACGTTCATTGCGTTCATTGCCTTGGATGTCTAATACCTCACCCCCTTTCTCTTGCATTCTAGGCGAAAGAGGAGGAGGAGCAGAACGCAAGGGACGAGGAGGCCGCCCGGGTTGCTGCTGAAGAGGCGGAGGCGACCAAGGAAGCCGAACGCAAAGCTGAAGAAGAAGCCGCGCACGCCGCCGCGCTTCAGAGGGCGCAGGAGGAGGAGGAACAGAAAGCGAAGGAGGAGGAGGCTGCTCGCGTTGCGGCGGAAGAAGCTGCTCGGCAAGAAGCGGAGCGCGTGGCCCAGGAAGAGGAGAATGCTCGGGTCGCCGCCGCGATGAAGAAGGCGCAAGAGGAGGAAGAGCAGAGGGTCAGGGAAGAGGAGGCGGCCCGCGCTGCTGCCGAGGAGTCAGCCAGGCGGGAGGCCGAGGAGAAGGCGCAGCAGGAGGCCGCTTTGGTTGCGGCCGCAATGCAAAAGGCTAAAGAGGAGGAGGAGGCGAAGGCCAGAGAGGAGGAGGAAGCCCGTGCTGCGGCTGCGGAGGCTGCCAGGCTCGAAGCCGAGCGCTTGGCACAGGAGGAGAATGCGCGGGTTGCTGCCGCGATCCAGAAGGCGCAGGAGGAGGAAGAGCAGAGAATAAGGGAGGAGGAGGCCGCTCGGGCCGCTGCGGAGGAGGCTGAGAGGCAGGAAAAGGAGCGCTTGGCCCAGGAGGAAAATGCCCGGGTCGCTGCTGCGATCCAGAAGGCCAGGGAGGATGAGGAGAGGAAGGCTAAGGAGGAGGAGGAGGCTAAGGAGGAGGCTCGCCGTGTGGCGGAGGAGGAGGCTCGGAAGGCGAAGGAGCAGGAGGCGGCGGTCGTCGCCGCCGCTATGCAGAAGGCGAAGGATGAGGAGGACCGGAAGAAGGCCGAGGAGGCCGCCCGTGTCGCAGAGGCTCAGAAGCGGGCTCAGGAGGAGGCCGACGCAGAGGCCGCGAAGAATAAGGCCGACAACGAGCGGATCGCCGCCATGATCGCCGCCGCCAAGTCAGCCGAGGACGTCCCCACCTCGACCATCTCCCTTGACGAGCTCCGGGACGAGATCCCGAAGTCCACGGCGTCGCTTTCTCGTTCTTCGATAGCCACCCCGCCCATGTCGCCTGAGCCCGGGTCGCACACGCCCATCCGCGGCCGCGATGTCTACCGTAGTAGTTCGATTCGCTCCAGCGCCGAGCGCCTCATGTCACCGAGCCCGATCGCGGCCCCGGTCGCTCGCACCAGGGCCGACGGACCTCCCATTCCAATCTCGGCCGTCACGGGAGCCGTCAGGGCCAACAACCCCATCCTGGACGAGCTTCTCCACAGCATCTCGCTCCTGCAGCAGGACGACCCGAGCTTGACCGTCCTGGATCTCAAGGACTGCCAGGTCTTCACGATTGCGCACGGGTCCGCGCTCGCCGGCGCGCTGGCTCGCAACACTCACCTGAAGGAGCTTAACCTGTCGGGTACCAAGACGCAGACGATCACGGCCGTGGACATCGCGGAGGCGCTGAAGAACAACTCGTCGCTTGAGATTTTGAACTTGGAGAACAACCAGATTGCACCGCAAGGGGTATGTTCTATTGTGCTCCGCGCCTCTATACATTTACATAATTGATTTTTTTATCTTCTTTTTTTTTTCTGCAGATCAAAGCGTTGGCTGAGTGCCTGGAGTCGAATTCGTCACTGCAGGAGCTTAAGTTGGCGAACCAGAAAGCTCCCGCAGGAACGGACGCCGAGCAGGCGTTTGCGAAGGCTCTTCAAAAGAACGAGAGGTAAGAGTGCGGATATGCGTCGCTTTCTTCGTCTGAGAACCTTGCTAAACATTTTGTTTATGTAGCTTGAAAAAGCTGGGCATTTTGTTCAGAGATGTTGCTTCCCGCAACGCTGTTGACAGGGCCATCACCCGGAATCGTGAGATTGCAAGGAAGGCTCGTATGGCGGCGAAATAAGTAGTACACCTTTAGATGGACATCCATTTCCCTTTCCCCCTTAAATCTCACTTGTCAAACGCTATCTCCTTTCGATCTTCTATTTTCCCTATCACTGTCCCGACGAACAGAAGCGTCGTTCCTTACCGGTCCGCGACCCCACGTGCTCTTTTTTGATCGACACAATGATGTAGTCTTTCGACCCCATATGCCTTTTTTTTTTGTGACTTGTCTATCCAGTATCAAACCGCCTCGTGTGTTTAGGAGCAGGAGTATTTATGAATCTATCCTTTTATGCAAGTAACGTCGATGAGTTTCTAGGCGTCAATAACGTCATATCTCTGTGCATCAGGGTTTACATTCCTGCGGCTTGCAAAGGTGGCGACCACCGAAAAGATGATGACAGCACGGACGATGGCTATGATGGCCGCCGGCCTCGCCGCCGCGGGCCTGGTGACGGCGATGCCCCAGGACCCGGCCTTCCTCCCGCCCACGAACCCCGACGCCTCCGGTTCCTCCTCAAACGACACCGGCCCTTCCTTCGTTCCCTTCACTCCCGTCTTCGAGCAATTCTACCCGTCCGGCCAGCAGCCCGTCTTCGTCCCCGACACGCCCCAGGCGCCGAACCCGGCCTTCGTCGGCGGCAGCGGCGGCCAGACGGATGCGGGGACGTATGCGTCGTCAGGGCCCTCCGCCACGTCATCGGGTGGTCTGGCTTCCACTGCCATCCCTCCCGCGGGCACAGGCGGCGCTGCTGGCAACAAGACGGGGACCGGATCGCCCACGTCTCCGACGGCGACACCCGCTCCGGCGCCGTCGATGACGTACCCGGGCGGCCTGTCGCAATGCCAGTACATGCAGATCCTGAAGATGACGTCCGTGTTCGAGACGGGGAGCACGAAGTTCAACTGGGGAGCTTGCGGGAACAACAACGACGGGCATGGGTTGTCTGGTAAGGATTGTTTCTTCTTCTGTTACCTTGCATCGTCCTCACCGATATTTCTCTGCAGTTGGCGTCGTCCAGTTCACGACATCCACCAGTGTTTACGACCTCGTCGTCGAGTACGACAGACTGTCCGGCGGCTCCTCTAAGCTCACCCAGTACCTCGGCGCTCTGAAGGCCTCCAAGTCTAAAGGCCCTCAAGGTAGCTCCGGCCAGGGCGTCATGGACGGCCTCTGGTCCTTCTGTAGCGACTTCGGCAAGCTCGGATCGGACCCAAACTTCCAGCAGGCCCAGCTGAACCTTCAAAACAAGCTCTACTTCCAACCGGCAGCCGATGCGGCGGCCAAGCACGGCATCACGGCGCCGCTGTTTTTGGGTCAAGCGTACGACACGGCCATCCAGCTGGGCGTTGGCGTGGTTGGGCAGTTGGCGCAGAACGCCGGCGGGAAGTCGGGCGATCAGGCGGCTTACATGAGCGCTTACCTCTGGGCGAGGAACGACATGCTTAACAACTGGGGTGGGGCGTACCCGGGCACGAAGTACAGGACGAACGCGTGAGTTCGATAATTTGTTGCTTTCCTTTTATCTTTTGGATTGCGATTGGGGATGCTAACGGAACTCTTCGGCCGCAGATACCGGCACTGCCTCGACAACGGGGGCCTGATGTTGGCAGGGACCGTGGAGATTTTGGACAATGGAGGCTACAAGACCATTTCCATTGGATGCTGAATCGCGCTTTTATGTTGCGCCTTTGTATTTATTCATTAGGACCCTCAGAGTCCAAGTTTTCATCTCCCCATTTATATTGGACACTTCATCATTCAATTACTATTTGCATCGACGCTCTCACATTTTTTTTGTTGGCCATTTTTTCTTCTTTGATGTACTAACTATCTGTGCACGTGGCGTCTTCTGTAGTTTCTAAGCACTGTCAAGTATAAATAAATGGTTTTATGAAATCCAATGCAGAAAATTAACTATTTTGTTTCATTATTGCAATATTTAATGACCGTCAAATTGAACCCACATATCCAGTTTACAGAGGCCAATATTAGCTTATCATATTAATCGCGACCGCACGTCACAACACCTACTTTACTTTCATAAATCGTGCTTATTCCTTCAGCAAGACGAACGTTTTTTGCCATGGCATACGCTCTTCCGCCAAGTCAACGGTGGTTCTGGCCACTGTCTATCCCCTACGGCAGGCGGCTCGCCTGGATCATTCATTCTCTGCGTGCACCATCGACATGAGCCAGGTGGCTTCGCCAGCAGCGACAATAGTAGATGCAAGTTTGTCGAATGCGTGATGAGACCTCAACATCCTCCAACCTCCCCGGCAGGTGGCGGCGTATGCGCACGCGTCGTGAAGAGAGATACGCGTCAGT
This sequence comes from Irineochytrium annulatum, assembly GCA_027600665.1. Classification (NCBI taxonomy): domain Eukaryota; kingdom Fungi; phylum Chytridiomycota; class Chytridiomycetes; order Chytridiales; family Chytridiaceae; genus Irineochytrium; species Irineochytrium annulatum. Next base: position 22,748 of record JADGJL010000072.1, read on the forward strand.
CTCTCAACCCCGTCCTCAGGTTGAATGTGATGCAAGCACAGCGATCGTTTTTCAGACGGTAGCAGTCGAGCGAAACGCGGTCGCGCGCCACTTCTCCACCGGACGCTAGCTCCGCAAGAGGATGCGCAGCAGCCAAATTGAAATCGGGCGCCGCGACACGATCTGTTGAAGAAGGGGTGGTGGGGAGCCTCAGGGATGCGCAGACAAGGTCCCGCCGGTGTATGAAGAACCCACCGACGAGGTGATTCATCACGGCGAAGAAGTTCGGTGTGCGTTCAGCAGGGGGGAGACTTGCTCGCGAACATCATCGACGACCCCGATAACCCAGGTCCGAGATGCTGGACTCAACCAACTCCTGGCCTTCTTTCCATTGCAACTCCATCGTAAAATCATCGTCCTGGCGCAGGTCTAGTTTCTTAAGCGGGCGCGGAAGCAACCAGGGACAAAGTTTAGCTCTGCGAGAGAAACGTTGGACCCAATGTCGACGCCGTATGCGATCCTGAACATTGTGGCCGGCACGGCCTCCGTCGCCGCCATCGTAGCGTACAATGTCTGGTTTGCCAGGATGGTCGCGCGGGATCCCGAGAGCACCGTCGTGGGTCTGACGAATGTGTCGAGGTGAGGGGCGCCTGCGTTGGAGAGCCCGAAAGCATTCGCGGACGCCTGATGGGAGTGGAATAAAAAAAGGAAAGCGTGGGTGCTTTACGTCTCGGAAAAGAAGTTGGACATTCTGGCAGGTGTGTGTGCCTAAATGCTTTTTTTTTTTGTAAATGACGATCGGTTCCGACATCAACTAGTGCAAACGCTCAGGAGCTGGGCGACGGCGAGCTCTCTTCTGGGATCGACGTCCGTCATCATCATCTTTTTCTTCGTGACCTTTTTTACAAACGCGACCAAAGGCCCGCCGTTGGACAACCCGACCGGCATCGCCCTGGAGGCCGGATTCCAGTTTGATACCATCTTCTCCATCAAGGTTGGTGTCCTGCCGATTTCGCTACTGCATATGATGACACAGATGTGAAGGTGATCTTGATCTTGATCATCTACATGGCAGCCTTCTTCTGCCATGCGCAAGCTATACGTTTCTTTAACCACGTCGCATTGGTCATCAACAGTAAGCACCATTTCTGTATCCTCTGTTTTTGGTTTTCGTCTCAGCATTCACACACGCTTTCTTTTCTTGTAGTCAATCTCACAGAGGAGCAAATCACCCGCCTCAACTCTGACGGCAAGACCAGCTACCATCCCGTCCCGCATACCCGGGTGGCAGAGATTATGAATCGAGGAGCTTTGTTTCACCAACTCGGCCTCCGAGCGTTCTACATCAGGTGAGGAGGATTCCTACTACCTTTTTGTATTTCTCCTTAATTCACATCGTCGCTTCAACAGCTTCCCCCTTTTCGCCTATCTTTGGGGACCCTGGTACCTAATCCTCTCCACCGTTCTCCTCCTCTTCGTCCTCCGCCACGTCGACTTCAACACCACGCCCTGGAGACGGCCCAAGAGGGTCCCGGATGCGCGGCCGCCGTCACCATCCACGCCCGCAACCGCCGAGGCCGGAGCGGCCGTGGCACTGATTCCGGTTTCTTCCTCGTCGGCGGACGCCTCAGGTGGTGCCGCAGCCGGGTCTGGGATGGAATGGAGGACCGCGACGGCGGAACGGGCGAGCCGCGGGGCCACCTGCGCCAGAGGTCGTAGCGGCGATGGCGAGCCATGATAAGCTTATAAGTGATCATTTGGATTACTAGCGGGTTAAGGGTGGCTCAGCAATTTCATGGTGTTTGAATTACGCATCAGCAAGATGTAAATAGTTTCTTTCGTCTTAGCGCTTATGATTTTACTATCAAAAGTCCCTTAACATGATGGAAGTGCATGAAGGGCTTCCGACTTCGCGACTGACGTGACCGAGACCTTTTGATGGCGCTGCCGCGGAGGGCATCTAGTCCCCTCTCTGTTCGACACCCAGGCTTGTTCACCATGCTCCTTAGCCCTGGAAAGACATTTTTGTCGCGTCCGGTGCAGCAACCTCCTAACGATCCCAGCCTCTTCTCCGAAAGCGCTCGGGTGCTGCGCAGGTAATCTCGACCCGGCCGCGACTCCCACGATGGGACCCGTGCCGTCGCCGCCTGGCGATGGCGGATCGTGAGCGACGACATGATCGAGAAGGAGTTGCTTGTGCTGGTCTTACCCAGGAAGGGGGGCTGGGCTCGAGAATCAAGACCAGAGGAGGAGGTAGAGGAGGGATTGCGAGTCTGTGGGAAGTCGCATCTCTCAGTGTGCATTCCCTCTGCACTGCTCAGTTAGCTTTCTTTTTCAGCAAAACTACTGCACATGGTACTATTTCCACGGCGATGTATTGTTCTCCCCATGATCAGGAAAGTGATCAAACACGCTCCAACGGCCGCCAATTAGGCGTTTCTTTTAAGCACCGTCCAATGAAGTCTAGTATTGAGTAAGAGATAATAAGCGTCAATCATATTAAAAGATGTCGCAAGCGGTAGGTTGGGTGCAAAACTGCTCTTCGGCAAATCGGCGGCATTGGTATTGGAAATCATGCATTGTAAAAACACAGGAGACAGGAATAAATGTACAGAAATAATAAAGTCAGAAGCTGCAGTGCTCATCTATAGATCCCCCGCCCCCCTGTAGCCCTGCAATCAAGAGAAATATGAAATGAAGAAAAAAGCACGGGAGGAATAAAGGGCCAGCAACAAAAGCAAATCTATACGTCCACGCCCCTGTATCGCCTCCAATGCTCCCTGGCCCTTCTGTCGTCCTCTTCCTCCCTTTCCATAACCCTATTCCTAAGCCCGCTCTCCTTTCTCCCCAGCCACCCACCCACGGGCTCAAGCCCTTCCTTGACCTCCTCCAGCTCGACATCAACTCCTTCCACGGCCCACGGCGTCCTGATCCTCGGCGCCATCTGGCCCCTCTGCAGCCTTCCGTACCCCAAGCTCGCCACTCGTCTCTCATGCAGCTCCCTCATCAGCTCCCTGTCCACGACCCGCTTGACCTCCTCCACCTCGTCCTTCCTCATCGTCCTCACCCGCTCCCTCTCATGCGCCAGCCACTCCTCCCGCCGTCTCTCCATCTCCTCGGCGTACGTCTCCCCGGTCCCAAACCTGCCGTGCGCCGGCATCCCAGGGCCTTCGATCGGTGGCGCCTGGTAACCCAACCCGCGGGCCGCGATGGCGTGCGCCAGCCGATCCTCGGCCTTGATCACGGCCACGGGGAGCAGCCCGGTCTCGCAGTACTCGGCCCACTCGCGCGGGAAGGGCTGGCGGCCGTAGACGAGCTCCCAGGCCAGCGTGGTGGACATCCCGGGGGGCAGGGAGGTGGAGGCGTGCGGGATGTGGACGGAGGGGTGCGCCGTTGTGACGGAGGCCGGATCGTGGCGGCGCAGGCGTGGGCGGCGGCGGTGTTCGACCATCGGGAGGCTAGCGAGGGGTGTGAGGGGCGATCTGTCGTGGAGGCTTGGGATGGAAAATGGAGATGGCGGCGTCCTTGCTGGTTGCTATCCGCATCCACAGGTCGAATGCGGGGACTGAGGAGACGAAGGAGACGCCGGATCTCGCCGCGCTTTCTTCGGCGGTCGATCGCGCGCTCCTGTCTGCGGGGAGGGTCGCGGTACTGGTAAGACTCCCCTGTCTGGCCCTATTCCGTTGCTGACGATTGTTGCCAGGCCCCGTCGTACGATGCGAAGCTCTGGGAGGCTCTGCGGGATTACAGGGATCAAGGTCCTGGATTTGATCTCATTGGCGTGTCCGACTGGGGTGTGAGTCCGACTGGCAGTCGCTTTCGCAAATTACTGACCCTTTGGACGCAGGAAACTTCATACCGGCCTTGAACACGGCCGTGATGCATGCTGCTCGCGAGGGTTGGAACTTCCTGTGTTTCCGGAGCGTGGAGGTTGACGCGCGACCCAACGAAATCCAGGCAATGTTGCGAATGCTAGAAGACGGTACTTTCTGTTTCGTGCTTCCTCGTCTAATAATTGTGTGGTAGACACTCTCGTTGTCGGCAAGCGCTTAAAGGGCCACGTGTTTGCCGAGGGGCAACCATCACTAACTGGCGCCACGACGCCGTGGAACACGCTGGCGATCTGGAGGGTGCAGAAATTGGCGCTGACGGGGTTCCTGCTCGTAGCCGAGGGGTTTGAGAAGATGGGGACTGTGGGTGGCGTGGAGGAAGTATCGGTTATCGCGATGCACCAGAGACTTCACCCAACGTCCTCAAAGGCGAAATTGGTGAGCTTTCTCGCGAAGGGAGGTGCGAAGGCCGACGCGGACTGGGACACGGAGTGGTATGAGCTTTGTTATGATCTTCCTGGCCGCAGCGGCTGACTCCCTTTGCCCCTTTGGCAAAATAGGAAGGACGAAGGCCGGCGAGAATGGCACGAGCGCAAGATGGCGAGCAAGGTATCGCGGCCGGCAAAGCACTTGGAGCTTTTGGGTCTCGTCGGGGATCTGAGCGGCGTCGTGGACCACATCGTCATGGAGTTGGGATGAGTGTTAGACATTTAAACAGCCAGCAGTCTGTAGGCATATCAGTGGACGCATGTTACAGCAAAGTTATCGAAATGGCCACATCTATCTCGCCATCTTTTCCTGATCGCCTCGTCAGCCTAGCTCGGAATGGCACAATGATGGGCAAAGCTGTGTTGGAGAATTTTACAATGCACAGGCACATGTACTTGCTCTCGTAAACAACATAAACATCAGACTAATGGAATTGTTTCATTTTATTCCAATCTTCTTCGATCATTGAGTACATATCGCAGTCTATGAGTTCCTCAACTCCGGGTTTGCTGTAGTAATTCCTCAAGGTACCCTCAAAATGGAAGCCAAGTTTTTCAAGGACGCGACCGGAGGCTATAAATGAAAGCAGATCAACTATACCGAAAGGCTCAGGATGTAAAAATGACTTCGTACTCTTGTTGAATGCGAATATCCCGGCCTCGACTCGGCGCACGCCCAAGGACTCAAACGCGATGCCGCAAACGGCGTTGACGGCCTTCGGCATGATCCCCTTTCCTCTCCACTCGGACGACAGGTAGTAGGCAATCTTCATGACGTGGTCGAACGACTTGGTCGTCGTCAGTGGGGCGAGGTTGATGTTGCCGATGAGGTTCGAGTCGGCGTCCCGGATGCACCAGTACCGCGATGGCCTACCCGTCGCGGCGGCCTCTCGGAGGTGCTGCTGGACGCGGCCGATGAACGAGTCGGCGTCGGATGCCGAGTAGGGGTTGGGCATGAACATGTGTTTTTGGATGCCTTGATCCTGGAGGATCTCGACAAGGCGGGCGCTGTCGGTGGGCTGCAGGTGGGAGAGGCGGACCCCGAGGGCCTCATCGAGGACGATATCATCAGGCATTGTCATGGCTGTGGATGGGGAGGGAGGACAGGAGAGTCTCAAAGAAAGGACTCGAATGACGTGGTCACAATCCCCCCAGCAAGACGTCTACTTTGTCTAGAGACATGCTTGAGCCAGATCACTTGGTCGCTCACTACTTCTTTGCCTCCTGCGACGACAGCGCGGTATGCAGAAATCGGGGATATTGCAAGGATGTGAGGGACAATGGAATAAGAAAAAGCAGGTTGGAAAATAGAAGATCAAGCAATCGCCAGTCTGCCTCCTCGTTCTAATACTACAGATACGGAAGATCAAGTTAAGGTGCGCGCCATCGAAAAGTGTCCGCTGCCCCGAACGCCCGCTTTCAGCACGCCCGCTGTGAAATCGCGCGCGAGGAGGAGTGGCGCACCGCCAGGGAGGCGCGTCTCAGGATGCGAAGAGCCAGGGCCTTCGTCGTGAGCCGGCCTAGGGCTTCGGGTGCAAGTCAATAATTTATGGGGCCAGTCCGCTGACGGTGGGTGATGGAACTGCCGGAAAGGATTATTAGTGCAACAGGACGGCGTGTGAGCATGGAGACCTACTTGGCGCAATATCTTTGAAGCAATACAAAATACGCGTCGAGCGCGAATGGACATCGTTTGGGTACATAGGGAATGCGCCGTCATACCAAAACGATAACTCAAATTGAGGAACACAAAGCATGGAAGGAATATATCGCGGGTGTATATATTGAAAGTATAAGTGAGTTTACAGGGGTAGCGATGAAAAAAAAAAACGAGAGCGGTATGCGAAGATACAAGATATTGCAAAATATAAGGGCAGAAAGGAAGAAGGCCTGAAAAACGAGAGGAGTCGGGCGAGTGTTATGAAAAGAAAAGATCTAGTAGGAAAGTAAAAGCATAGCAATACCGCGAGTTCCACTCCGTTGTCCCCAATCCAACAGATGTGGAAGATCAAGCAATAAACAGTCCCATCTCCCTTTTGCCAACACCCCCCATGCCGATATCCACTGTGTATATCACAGTCGGGGCTTGACCCGCTAGCCCGTCTCTGGGATGTCTAAAGCGAATGGTCGAGGCAGCGATCTTTACGTCGCCTTGACGCGGCATCGGTACCTCAGCGGCAGCGGAATTATGTTCCCGTTGGCCGCCATCCCGTTCCCGGCCATCGTCGACACGGGCGGCGGGGCTTGGGGCATGACGGGCATCGAGCTCGGGTTCGCCATCAGCGTCGGCATGGCCAGCGGCTTGCTCGTCATCATCATCGTGGCGGTCGCCGCCGCAGGCATGGCCGGCATGGTTGCGGCGGGAACGGGCGCGGGCAGAGGGAGCCCGGAGGAGAATGGGGACCCGTTGATGAATGCGTAGGAGGACTGCGGGAGGGCTGTGACGGTGGCGGGCGACGTGAGGGCGAGGAGCGCGAGGGTTAGGACGACAGCGTGGAGCATGGCGAGCATGGCTGATCGATGCAGAAGTTGGAACGTTGCTTGCATGACGCTGAAGAGACGTTTTGGGCCGTGCGGCCGACACGGGGCAGGTTTCAGGTCGACAACCGCCGGCAGGCATAGTGGCTTAATGGACTTCGGAATCATTCTGGCATCCGCGGCACTGAGCGCAGACATGACAGCCGTTTTTAACGACTTGCAGATGTCCGAGGCTCGCGTCCTAGACTATCGCGTTCATGTCGGCGCCAGTCGCGTGGGCCGACGACACTCTCACCTTCGCGGCCGTCGTGCGCGCCCAGCCCTCGCTCGGTTCTCTCTTCTCAGGGCAGTTCTCGAATCACCCGCAGGCGCGAGCCCGAACTTGCTTTCGCGACCGAGAACGCGTTGTGCGGAGGAGTTGACATCGGGTGGTCCTTAAGGGAGACAGTCCCCAGAACCGACTTAGAAACGCGCTCGAGGACCTCAGCGACGGATTCCTTGCGTGCATGGCACCGCCTGATTCAGCACCAGAGATTGATAGCTTAAAAGACCTGACTCCTCATCCTGACGACGGATCCCCGCGGAATGATTTCATGTCGAGAAATACGATTTGGGTAGCACGCGACCGGCTGCGAGATTCCAAGGCTCAAAATCATGACAAAATCAATCTGAAGTCCGTGAGCGCCGCTACGCTTCTGTTGCGGGTCGGCTGCAACCTCACCGTACATACTCCATCACCATGCGTCTTGGGGCACAATTGGTCGTTTTCGTCCGAAGCAGCAACATCTTCACCCAACCTCAGCCAGGTTGAAGTCACCAAGAGCCCTCCGCGACGCTTTTTCAGCAACACGCGATGCCTTCCCATCCTTGCACCTAAAGACCCTGGCGCGCGAGCTTGATTATGGAGCGCCGAAGTCAATTGAGGGCGTCGTCATCAACCGGCCCGCCTCGAATCCGCGGACCCTCTGGCGGTCGGCGACATAGTCTACAAACGGATGGAGTAATCTGTAAATGTCTGCGCCAGCTGTTGTGACGATTGTCCGCCGATGCAGCGTGATGTTCAGTCCGCGGAGCATGGGATTTACAGATGTGCGCTCCCCCGATTGAGTCCATTGTGCGCGCTCGATGCGTGGCGTGCTCGAACCTTCGTAGGAAAACAAGCGCCAGGACCCGGTCGAGTTCGTCGTCTGGCCCCACCCACCCTCGCTAGCCTCCCGCGCGCGCGTATTGCCTCCAACGCGGCGCTTATCTTCTCGAGAGGGGACGGACTGCCCGTCATGATTACGAACCAGGAGGCGGACTGGCTGGGGATTGTTGCGAGAGTCTCGGGCTCGATAGGCATGCTGGGGGCCGTGTCAGTCCTTTGTGTGAGTTCGGGTTCGGCCTTGAACGACACGAAAAGCCCTCCCTCCTCGTGCAAATGTTAATAGTCAACAAAAGTTTATTCTTAGCGACAAGCGAGAGCTGTCCAAGGCGGTCAGCCGGCTGGTCTTCGCAATCGCCATCTCAGATGTCCTCGAAGGAAGTGAGTTTGTTGGGTACTTTACCCGCGCGGGACTGATACATTGATTTCTACCCTTACATAGTAAAAGCAATTATTGCACGGGCAGGTCCAACGGCAGGTGCTCAGTCCGTGATTTGCCAGGTGCAAGCTGTCATCGTCGAAACCACGGGCCTCATGGACTGCTTCTACTGTGGGATCATGTCGTTTTTTATCTTGCGCTTGGTTTTCTCAAAGACGCGGCACATGGACGCGGTAAGTGTTACGCTCTACACAACTTTTAATCTGAAGTTCTTGAAATACTTACCGTTGTTCTCACAACCAGATGTTTAAGACGGAGATTTTGGCCATATGCGTGGCAACGGTAATTGCGGTCCTCGCCGGGATCATTCCGGCGCTGGTCACTCCTAATATTTACGGAACCGGGTCGGTGTGGTGCTGGATCGCGACGAACTACGGCATGTGGCAAATCTTGCTGCTGTACGCGCCTGTATGGAGCATGTGGATCTTCAACTTCGTCGCCTACGCCGTCACGACCAAGAAGCTGACGGAGACGACCCGGGTCCTCAGGCCGAACGCCAGCAACAATAACGCCTCTGCGTCAGCCCTGCCTTCCCCATCCTCGGTCGCCCACAGCCAGAACCAGACCAAGCTGCCTGTGGGCGGGGAGCAAGCGACCAGTTATTTGAGACCGAACACCCTGGCGTCCTCGAACGTCGGCAGTCAAGACCAGCCGGGGTTGTCAGCGGATATCGAGCCAGCAATTAGCCTCTTGAAAGTGATATCCATAAAGGGCAGTCATAGCGACGATGGGTCGGCGGCAGCGGCTAAAGTGCTGATGCGGATGAAGTTCTACGTCCTCGCATTCCTAATCTCATGGCTCCCGGGTATGTCACGTTTCAGTCCGCGATTTGATGCAATGTCAGTATACTGAAAAACCGATTTTGCCTAAGGCTCCATCAATAGGATGTACACCTTGGCCACGGGAGACCCTGATTTCTATCTCAACCTTGCGCATGTCACCGTGCACCCGCTGCGCGGGATGTACAACTGTGTTGCGTATATCATGAATTTGTACTATCAGCGAGGATCCTGGGGAGAGGTGTGGAGACCGACGCGGGCATGATTTGTCGAGCCTTTTGTTCGAGTTGGGGAATACAGATAGATGTACATACCTTATTTGAATCAAAAGTATATTCCTCGGATGATTACAGCAGGGTGTTTTGAAAGGAAGGCAGAGCAGCCTTTCTTCTGAAAGGGGAGAAACTGGGTGATTCACGAACCTGTTTTGAAAGATGAATTGGCAGGATAAAAGGAGTGCCCATGCGGGTAAGCCCGGGCTTGATTACGTAAAGATGACTCTGCCTGTGAGATTTCGGGAAATTGGCCCGATTACCAGACGCCCGCTCATTGGACGATAACGAGGACGCCCGCTCATTGGTCGCTTCGATCAGTTTTTTCGTTTCCATCAACCGGGCGCTCCCCCCCATCCCCCCAAGTTCTCAACTCGACCGAGTCATCCTCGTCATCCCGAACACCTACACGACCATGTCCTTCGCCGACTTCGCGCTGTTCGCTGACCTCCCGCCGTCGCCGACATCCGACATGCCCCTTGACCTCGGCCTACCACAGGTGTCGACCCCCACCGCGGCTGAGCTCGGCCTCCTGCTCTTCCAGCTCGAATCCGCGGCCGCGGGGACAGGACCGAACGGCCTCGCCGGCCCGGACAACGACCTCGGATCCTTCTTCGACCTCGGCTCGGACCCGTTCGCGTCCTACTCGACAACCGCCAGCATCGACACCGCCTCCTACCTCGACCACGCGACGCCCTCCGGCCCGTCTTCTCCCCCCGCATCCTCCTGCGCGTCCCCCTCCTCGCCCCGAGACGACGATCACGCATCTCACGATCACGCCCAGCCGCAAGAAAACGCCACCTGCGCCGTCCCCCCACCAGCCCCCCAACGAGCCACCGCGACTGCCGCCGCCAAGCGACCGCGCGACTCCACGCCCCGCCATTTGATCTGCCACAACTGCGGCGCGACCTCCACCCCTCTCTGGCGCCGGACGCCCGACCGCCGACACAGTCTCTGCAACGCATGCGGGCTCTACTACAAGCAGTACCAATGCCACCGCCCCGCCAACATCAGGCCCAAGGTCCTGACCGGGCTCACGGCGAGCGACGGGAGCGCGGCGACGACGCGCGGTGAGGGCGGCGTTGGCAAGGTCAGGAGGCCGCGCGTGCAGGCGAACTCGACGCTCGCGCGGCGGGCCGCGGCGCAGCAGGCCGAGATGATCCAGATGCAGCAGCAACAACAGCAGCAGATGCAGTACGCGCCACAAGCGATCGCCCCCGGGCAACAGATGCAGCACGTCCAGACCTGCGCGCCGACCGCCATCGCGCCCTCACCGTCCTCGGCGGCGCCCTCCTCCCCGCCCCTCTCCCCTCCCCTCGCGCCGGGCGGCGTCAAGGTCGAGTCCGACGAGGGCCCCATCGCGATCGTCACGAACGCGTGCCAGTTCGACGCGGCCTTCAACCCCGTCAACATGGGCGAGGCGGAGGCGATGGAGTGGATGAGGGTGCTGGAGAGCAAGCTTGGCTCGCTGAGGGCCATTGTGAACGGTGCAGGGGGTGCGGGCGGTCGTGGTTGTGCAGGGGATCAAATGATGGCGTAGTTTGCTTTGTGGAGGGGGGGAAGGGGTCCCGGTCTTTCTTCGCGTGGATGAAGGGATGAGTTGTCATTTAGTAAATATGTTTATTGATGAGGGTGGATTCGTTAGCGGTTACATTGTGCATCTTATTTTTTTGGTGTTAGTACTTCTCTCTCCGTCTCTTTCTCGAGTATCGGGTTCTTTGTTCCGCCCGCTCGTGGTGGTGATCTCTTCTATCTCTCGCTCCCGGGCTTTTTTACTCGGCCCTTCCGCTTTCCGTCTAAACATTAGTTTTATCTATGTAAACTTGCCCCTGATCTTCGTCCCACAATTTCACGCTTATTGCTATTGCAGTAAGCCGCTTTCTGGAAGTACTTTGATTCGGTTACATACGCAGCCATAAAAACATGAATACATAAAATGCTTTTCTTTCATTGAGTTATAAGACCTGAACCCAAATGATGGATTCATAATCGGACGATGGGAGCGACCGCCTTCACCTTCAGCATCGCGGCAACGAGTACTACACTGAGCTTCTGCTTAGCAAGACTAAAAGATCTCGAGGTAACAGCAAATATTTTGGACACGACCCATCCTTTAAAAATCACAAAAAAATTACCACGACCACAGAACGACTGCAAAGAATCCCACATCCAATCATGCGCTGTACTGCATAAGCTCATCATCGTCCGGGACTTTCGTGTTGGAGTGCGCGCCCCTCACGGGCTTGTTTCGTCGGGTGGGATATAAAATTCTCCCCTCAAAACCTTAAAGTAACTGCATAGAAGGTTAATGGGAGAAAGGCGGACGGACAAATTATGACCGGAAAACAAAGAAAAGGAGAGGATAAGCAAGAAGTAAACAGCTGCGAAGAATAAAAAAAATAGTACTCACTTGCAATCTAAGTTGACGCCCGCTAGCATTCGGTCCTCCATCTCCATCCTGCTGCCCTCAGGGTCCCGACAAACATCACACCTCTCCCCTCTGGGACACATCTCGTCCCTCTTCTCCTCCGTCAGCGCGCCAACGTTCTCCTGGAAATGCTTGACGATCGTGATGTGCCTGCACTGCGACAGCTCCTCGCAGTAGTCGACCATGGCCTTGAGGTTTGCAACCTGGGGCCGGTCCTTGAGGTAGGCTCGCCTCTCCGCGATGCTGCCGAAGCCCTGATTATTCTCGTACGCCTCCTGGCACATGTCCTTGGCGATCAGATAGGACAGATGATCGCGGTCGATGTGCGAGTAGTATAGGAGGCACTTGCTCGGGCGGCCGTCGCGGCCGGCACGGCCGGTCTGTGTAGGTATGGAGGAAAGGGGAGATGCATGCGTCAGACGACGACGAGAGTTTAAGCCCGAAAAAAAGAAGAAGAATCAACCCACGAACAAACCTGTTGGTAGTACGCCTCCAGAGACTGGGGCATATCGTAATGAATTACAAACCGAACTGATTCACACAAAGAAGTCAGCGAGGGAAGGCGTTTGAAAACCATAAGCTCACCGTCGTTCTTATCGATGCCCATCCCGAACGCCACGGTCGCAACGACGATATCGATCGAACCGGGTTCAATCGCCTTCTTCGCCGCCTTGCTGTTGCCCTCCTCCTTTGCTGCCGTCGCCTTGCTCTCCTGCCCCGACTTGACAACCTCTGCCGGCTGGACGAAGGCCTTCACTCCTGACCAGCCCTCAAGGACGGCGTCCCGGGCCTCCTGCTCCATACCAGCGTGGTACGCCGTCGCCCGAAGGCCATGCATGGCCAACTCGGCCGCGAGTCCCTCGCAAGTACCCTTCGCCCTGCAGTAGCTGTACGCGGAAAGAATAACGGACGGGGGCGATCAGATTCTGCGTGTGCGAAAGGGTGCGTGGGGGCTTCCTTTCCCACCGACCCCCCCAAAGCAAAACAATCATCTCACACAATGCCGCTGGTTCTCGCCGGCCACTTCCGGATGAACGCGAGCATGTCGTCGAACGCGTAGTTCTTCGAGTCCTTCATCCGGACGATGTATTCGAGTTCGGGCCTGTTGTAGCCCCCCTCAAACACCTCGCACCTCTCATCCCTCGCAGCCCCCGCCGCGCCCCCGCGCATCCCGAGCTGCGTGATGATGTCCTCCTTCACCTGAGGCCTCGCCGTCGCGGTCAGCGCCATGATGGGGACGCCCTCCAGCTGGTCCCGCACCCAACGGAGCCTCCGATAATCCTTCCTGAACTCATGACCCCACTCGGAGATGCAGTGGGCCTCGTCGACGACGAACCGGGCCAGGAGCTTGCGCGAGTGCAGGCTGCGGAGGAGCGAGCGGAACCTGTCCGTCGCCATCATCTCCGGCGTCACGTACAGGAGCCGGGTTTGCGGGGGAGTGGACGGTGACCGGCCGTCGCTGGGGGCGAGGTCGTTGAGGAGGGCTCGGCGCTCGCTGTCGGGCTGGGTGGAGTTCAGGGAGGCGGCGCGGATGTTCCAAGAGTTGAGGAGGTCGATTTGGTTTTTCTGATAAATACCGTGTCATCAGTAGCAGCGCCTCAAATGTCAATGGCTAAGGCGATGATAATGGGGACTCACAATCAAGGCTGAGGAATTAGCTTGATTAATTGATACACAGCTGTAACGACCAAGTCAGAAGTTACGCACCCAGGAGAGGTGAAACGACGATCGTGACCCCATTGTCGATGACGGCTGGTAGCTGGAAACTTCAACCGTCTTCAATGCCAAGAACAGTAGTGCAGCGTCGACAGTCGCTCACGTCAACGATTTCCCGCCGCCCCTGGAATCCATCATTCAGTATAAGGCCTGTATACTGTATGCAGCGGACGAAGAGTACTTACGTTGGCATCAGCACCATGGTATCCTTTTCTGAACGTTTTGGGAGAAAGAAGTTGAACATAAGCCCGCTGAAGGGAGGCCCTAACTTTTCAGCGCCGATATCACGGCGGCCTCCTGGTTGCCGCGGAAGTTCGGTATGCGGAAGGTGTTTTTCAGCACGTGCAGCATCGTCGTGAGCGTCGACGTCCCCATCGCTCACAATGATGATTACGCCGGAGGTGAACAACGATGTCCGATCCACCTATGTTAGCATGGCCGCTGAGCTACACCTTGAATATGGGAGAACAGAGCTCTTGGGCAACACGTCCAGCCCCATGGCGTTCGTACTAGCGGGATACTCTCCCGCAGATGCAGAAGGCAAAATGATGGAACTCTCGGCCTCCAAACCTGCTCAGTATAAGTCGAGCTAAGACAAAACACAACTCGCAACACAACTCGCATGACTTCCACGTTCCGGGATATTCGGCCTGATGGTGGCCATCGTCTGAGGTGTATTGTGGAGCATGGTGGTTGACAAGTAGAACACGACAGATGGGTTATTAATATTTATCTCAAGAAATGGCAGATGCGTGACTGTAATAATTAGGCAATGTCTGTGTTTTGCAAATACTGGTGAGGGATATGAGTGTCCCTGAAACGAAGCGGCGTCGAAGCTTTAACTTGAGCGGCAAGGGGATATCGGTATCAGCACGGATATGTAACCCAGAAAAAGTGACTACCCCGTCAGCAGATAAGTGAGGGTGTACAGTACAGTAGGCCATATGTGATTGTCCAAAACAACTCAATGCAGCAAGATCATCTCTCCTCCAAAGGCTTAACCTTCCCAAATGTCCACAACATCAGCAAGTCGTAAACGATTGTGACTCCTCCGCAGATGACAAATGCCCAGTCAAAGAGGCCACGCTCGGCCAAGAAGCCGGTCACAAGCGGGCCGAAAGCGGAGCCAACGGTCCGGACGATGTTCGTGACGCCAAAAACGGCCGTCCGCTCATGGGCGGGGACGATGGAGGCAATGTATGCGGTGCGGGGTACGCCGTCCATCTGTTCTCGTCACATTAGTATCAAGAGAAAAGAGGCGGATATGCGAATACGAACCTGCGAGATCGAGAACCGCAGGAAGAGCAACCCCGTCGCCGAGAACAGGTCCGGCATGAACGGCACCATGATCATCAGCATGTTCGCCGGCAGATGCGAGAACACCATCGTGTTGATGAGCCCGAACCTCCCCGAGATCGATCCGGACACCAACGCCGAGATCCCCGCGAGCAGGTTAGCGACGAACAGGAGGGAGCCCAGGTACGCCTCGTCGACGCCAAACTTGCCGTGGAACCAGTAGGCGAGCAGCGAGGCCGACAGCATCCCCGCGCCGAATCCGTCTAATGCGAGGAGACAGCAGAGGCGAAAGACGATCGCGCGGGACGCATCGCTCAGCTCCAGCGCGCCTGCCTTCTTCACCGTCCCGTCGTCGAGCAGCGGTGCAAGCTCCCCCGCGGCCGCCTCATCCACCTCGGCCACGCACTGGGCCGCATGTGGCGCACCGTCCTCGTGCGCCTCCACGTCATTACCCAGGCACAGGAAGCACACGAGGAGGAGCGCCGCGATGGCGCCGTAGGATGCGACGACGAGGCGGTAGGCGTCGACGTGCGGGATGTGGCGGACGTCGACGAGGTACGCGAGGGCGCGGCCGGCAAGGAGGGACCCGACGGCGGTCGAGAGCGAGGCCGTGAGATTGTACCACGCGAATGCGGAGGCGCGGTGGGCGAAGGGGATGAACTGGGAGATGACGGATTGCTCGAGGGCCGGAAATGGGCCCACTAGTAAACGAACAACTGTTGTTAGATAGTGTATATAAAAAAGCCAAGCAGATTACAGAATTAAACGAACGAACCTTCATACCCCGACGGCGAGATCACACCCAGCACGCCCAACGCCGTCATGCACACCAGCCCCAACCATCCGCCGACGCCCCAGCCATCCCCCGCGCCCTCCGGCAAGCATGCGAACCCAAAACCGGCAACCATCATGCCCGACGCCCCCATGACCAACATCCGCTTCCTCCCGACCCTGTCGGCCATCGCCGTGACGGCCAGGCTCGCGAGGGCTGTGCCGAGAAGCGTCACGGTCAGGAACAGGCCCAGCGCCGTGTCGGAGAGGCCCAGGCGCTTCACGTAGAGCACCAGGACGATTCCGATGGCGCCGTAGGAGAGGAGCCGGAGCGCCCGGGTGAGGAAAAGGAGGCGGCACGACGCCGGCAGCCGGAGAACGGGGGCGAGCCCGAGCATGGGTCTTGGGCGGCGGTGGAAGGGGATAGTCGGCGAGGTCGGGAATCAGAATGGAGTTGGTAGTGACGACAACCGACGGCGTTGGAGGACGAAGGTGCCGAGCCGAGGGCTGTAACGCCGTTTTCTGCGGCCGACCAAGACCGACTTTGACGACACCGGCTTCATCTCCCAAGCCCTGTCACCCATGTGATGTGTCTGATGTAGTAATTGTGAAAAGATGTTAGACGTTATACGAGCCAGCCGATTGCGACAGAACAGGTGCGCACGAAATAACGCGCATGTTATAACTGCGTGACGGATGGGCACCCAGGCGCACGCGCAACGTGTGTTGGACAACTGGATCGTCGCGGGTTGCAGAGTTCGCAGTGAGTATGGCTCGCTGGGGTTTTGGCAATTCGCTGCCACCTTTGAGATCGGAGGAAAAGCACATCCCTTCTGTATGTCACTAGGTTCTGACGCACCGAAATGAGCT